>KE505155.1:370427-391130 GCA_000441515.1 Elaeis oleifera | reverse complement strand
TCATATGATCAGTTAGAAATTTTTTTTGAGTGTGACCCCATAGATTCGAATCTAAGCCAGTAGTATAGGAACAATCTTTTTATACTAATCAAAGTGATCATCTAGCAATGATACCCGATGTCCGGATAGGTCGAAAGATTGCAAAGTATCATTGAAGAACCTATTGGCATATAGTTACCGTATAATTCATTCTTTGACCCAAATGCTCAAGGTGATCTAGAGTTTAACTATCAACCTTAATATGATCATCCATATTATATTTAATTTTTCAAATACATCACATGGATTACTCTGATCGAGATTTTACTGAATTGAAACATACTGATACATTAACTCCTACTTATTCGGAGGAGTCAATTCCATCTTGACTCACACACCAACTTCGTAAGTACTTGATTATGTTCAAAATATTTCATCACTGAATTAAAATTTAGGTAGTCAGCATCGAAGCACAGCGAGTTGCTTATAAGTCATCATGGTGATCTCAAGTCGAAAGGACACTTATATCCATATCCTTCGTGAGCTACTCTTAATAGCAGAGTGCTCAGCAGTAGGTCACATTCAGTGAGATGTACTCCTATATCTCACTTGCATGCCATGACAGTGTCTCCACACTCCTTGGTTAAGAGGACAACCAACGTACATGACACATAATGACCTATACTTAATATAGCTATCGTCCTAATAATAGTATATCATTTGATCATGAACTTAAGATTTAAGGACTAAACGATATATCCTCCTATATCGAATCAAATAGTCCTAAAGATTTCATCACATAATAGGAGTTCAAAATAAGATGTACGCTGTGATGAAAAAATCAAATAATATTATTAATTTAATAATTTATATATAATTATAATAATAAGCTCAACCGTCAACAGACTGACGATTGACTTTGAGATATAATTTTTAACAGAGGCATGGTAAGGGACCCACCTAGCTCGCAGCACCTCCAACTTAGCCGGAGGATAGAGAGCCCTCCATATTTAGAGTCACTTGAAAGTACTATATCTTTACTGAATATGTTTAAAATTTAGCCATTATAGAGTCTAACATTTTTTATTCAAAATCAATTTTGCAGCACATTTAAAGAGAGCTCCATGCCTCGTATGGTTACCAAGATCATCTGACAATTGATGCCAAGGTCGGTAGACATGTTCTCCAGTTGCCATCGAGGGCACATGTTGCAGCCTGGGAGATGTTTCGAATAAGTCAAAGGTGTTTAATTTAATAATTCATGATAGATTTGTATTCTATTTATTAATACACGCTTGCTTCTATTTGCAGGACTACTACCGATTCTTATCTCCTCAGGATGAGGAGGCTGGCCGCCCGATCTTCGAGCAGATGGCCATATGTAGGTTTCAAGATGGACTATACAGCCTACGGTAGTCTACCATCAAGCATTTCGATTTTCAACCACCATCGTACTGGAAATCTTACATGGATCACTAGATGCAGATGGATGTACGGAAGGTCCTCTACGACTAGTGGAACAGTGAAGAGTATGCCGGTAGGCGTAGAGGGCCCGACAGAACTGGACCGCCCAGCAGGATCCGATCAGGCACACGGATGGCTTCATTGTCACACATGTTGTGATCGACAGATTGATAAAAAATCTATACCAAAATTTTTCATTAGAACTGTAAAAACTCTTATATACATACTTTAATTAATTTAATTTTATTATTTACTTATTGTAGGTATGGTAGCTAGATCGTCCACCAGAGCAGCTGCAGTTGTGGCAGGCCACACACCAGTCTAGTAGGACTAGTGACTATTTAGATTCTACATTGCCACAGATCATGGTAAGAACTTCAAACTTTATTTACTAATTAAGTTGTTATAGGATCTGATTTTTATATTAGAACTAATGTATTTCTAAATTGTACAAACGTGTTACGCGGTGTATGTTGCTGAGAGGAACGGTGATGATCATCTATCTTCTCAGCCCCTTGACCATGAGGGATGGCTCAGCGCCATCAGGGGGAGGGGTAAGTAGGAGCCAGATCATAGGATTCGGCCACAGCTTCGACCCTCCACTGGCTTGATATCCTTCAGTATCCTTACAGGCCTCGACATCCCGAACCTGGAGCAATGTGTACATAGAGGAAGTCATGCAGAGGCTTCTGAGCCAGTGATCTCAAAGCCTCCTAGACGCCATCTGTGATATAATCGTGGAGCTTCTTTGGGATCTACAGCTGCATGATTGGTTGGGCTCATCATCCTAGCCATCATATCAGATAATTATATTACTAAATTCTTTTACCTATTTTAAGTTTTCATATTTAAAAGCTTTATATATTTAGATTTGAGTTTGAGAAAAAGATTTAAGAGCTAAAATTTAATCTAACCATCCAATTAATGGATCAGGGATGTCTATAGCTCCATATCATCGAATGAAATATATAAAATAATCTGTTCAAGAATCGAAGGAGTATATCGAAAGATACGTCTCCGTATCAAAAGATATACCTCCATATCGAAACTTACTAATATGATTTATTTTTTCATTACAAGATGCTGGGACATCCAGCTTCTGGAGAGGAGTAGGAGGAGGAGGTGGTGGACGACGATGAGGATTGGACCTTTTTGTTTGATGTATTATATTTTTGGATACTGCTTGTAAAAAAATTATATAATTTATATTTTAATATAATATAATTAGTTTTAATTTTGATTATCATATTATCTTTGAATTTTAATTGTAACAGGTATTAGGAATCATAATTCAGCATGATTAATTAAATAATTTTAAAATATTATTATTAATTTAAAAAAATAAATTAATTATTAACATCGATATTAGTGACAGTATTTATTATTAGCAACAGCATTAGCGACGATATTGCTGTCGCTAATATTTTTAAAAAAATTATTTAATTAAAATTAAAAAATAAAACGATATTATGATTGCTAATAATTATTAGCGACAGTATTAGCCATGAAATATCATTGCTAATATTTTTAATTTTTAAAAATTAATTAAAATTAATAATAATTAGCGACAGAGTTTTACCATTGCTAAAGCGGTTGCTAATAGCCTTATTAGCGACGGCTAGGATTTTCATCACTAATAAGGATATTTAGTGATTAGATTTTTTTCAAATTGGCTGTTTCGATAAAATTAGCGACGGTGAGGTTATTAGTGATGGCATGTGGACTATTAGTGACGGCAACTAGTCATCGTTAATAGTCTAGATTCTTGTAGTGTCTTATCAAGGTGACATAAGTTTTAAGCTTAAATTCAATAATCTCTTAGCATTTTCATACTTAAAACGTCTCATCTCTGCATGCTCCTCGACACCAAAGACAATTACCCGTGTGAGAGGGCCAATCTTTGCCTATTTGACATACTTTACTTTTTATGCATTAAACAAAACTTTGCACATAATACTTATGTGTGTGTGTTATTATCAATGGACATTAAAATAAATGAGCAAGATAATCATCTAATGACATGAATATTATACATAACAAAAGTATATTTCTAAAGATATATAATAAATACTTATTCACAAGTTTCAAATCATAGTTTACCTAGGCCCCATAATTTCACATGTTTCATGTACACATCCTTAGCTATTGGCTTGATGAGTGGATCCGCCACCATTTGATCTATGGAAATATACCGTATAGCTACATTTTTTTGTGCTATAATGTCTCTCACAAAATTATACTTGGTATCAATATATTTGGTTCTACAGTGATATTTGGAATCCTTTGTATAGGTTATTATTATCTGGCTATCACAGTGCACTGTCACTGGTCCCTTATTATTACTTAGCATTCCTAAATACAATAGAAATCTTCTTAATCAAATAGCTTTTTGCACTGCTGCTAAACATGCTACAAATTCGGCTTCTATTATAGACAAGGCTATACATATTTGTTTCTTACTACTCCATGATATGGTGTCATTATTTAGCAAGAACACACATATCCAGACGTCGATTTGTGTTCTTCTATATCTCCTCCCCAATCAGCATCCGTATGATCTTGCAAATACAAATCAGATCCCTGATAGCAAAGAGAATAGTCTACAGTGCCTTTTAAATATCTCTAAATCCTTTTAACAAGTTTTCAGTTCCCTTGTCCTGGATTTGATTGATAATGGCTGACCAAATCCATGGCATAACAAATGTCTAGCCTTGTTCACATCATAGCATATATTAAGCTTCCAACTGTACTTAAGTATGGTACTTTAGACATTATTTCTTTCTTGTGGAGTCTTGGGACACATTGCAAGGCTTAAGCACTCACTTTTTGCTATAGGAGTGCCAATAAGATTATAATCTTTCATATTAAAATGTTCAAGAATCTTCCTAATGCAAAACTTGTGAAAGAGCAAGTAGTTTCTTGAACAGTCTCGATGTATCTTAATACCAAAATGTAATTTGCCTCATCCATATCTTTCATCTCAAAGTTTGAGGATAACCATTCCTTTATAGCAAAGATAAATACTTTATCATTTCCAACCAACAAGATATCATCAATATATAATGATATTATTATAAACTTCTCCATGGACTGTTTGATATGTACACAGTGGTCCTTATCAATTATTTAAAATCATAAGAAATTACTGCCTGATGGAATCTCAAATACCACTATCTAGATAATTATTTTAGGCCATATATCGAATGCTGCAATTTGCATACTTTACTCTCTTGGCCTTTGACAATGAAATCTACTGGTTGCTCCATGTTGATATCTTCATCTAGTTCTCTACTTAAGAATGTTGTCTCAACATCCATTTGATGTAGCTCCAAATCTATTTGTGCTATAATGGCTAGAATTAAGCGAATTGAGGCAAACCTTACTACTGGAGACATCTCTTCATGTGTCTCAATTAATTGAAGATCGACATTATCTGATTCTTCTATTTCACATAAGGAATATTCTATCCATCTCACCCTGCTCCAAAAATTATTCTCAAGAAAAGTGACATTCTGTGATTCAATTTCAGTAATACTTCCGTCTGCCTATTCATCTAAAATACATAACCTTTCAAGTATTCCAAGTATCTGATAAAATGCATTTCTTTCTCTTGGATCCAACTTTTCATATTGATCAGAAGGATTATGAACATAGGCAGCAGACCTCCAAAATCTTAAATGACTTAGGTCAGATTTTCTACACATCCATAGTTCATAAGGTGTGGAAGGAATTGATTTTGAGGGCACAGGGTTAAGTGTATAGCTAGCAGTCACCAATGCATCTCCCCAATAAGAGATTGATAGATTTGCTTATATCATTATAGATCTAACTATTTTCAAAAGAGTTTTATTCCTTCTCTCGATAATTTTATTTACTGAGGGGTGCCAGAAATAATCAATTACCTCATAATTTCTTTATCATTACATAACTTCTTAAATTGTCCGGATAGATATTCATGCCTACGATCAGTTCTTAAGATCTTTATTTCTTTTCTAACTGATTCTCTACTTCATTCATATATAATCTAAAACACTCTAGTACTTCAGACTTATGAGAAATCAGATAGACATGGCTATAATGCATGAAGTCATCTATAAATGTAATAAAATATGAAGCCCTCATCTCGTGCTTATACTCATTGGACCACAGATGTCAGATGTATCAATTGTAATGAATATTCGGCTCTAGTTGCTTTGTCAAATAGTTTTCTAATTAATTTTTCTAGCTAAACAATGCTCACAAATGGGCATTTTCACTTTGGAGGGTGACCCCAATAAGCCTTCTCTCTCTAATCTATTCATTCGATCTAGCCTAATGTGGCCTAATTTAGCATGCCAAATATTCAAATCCACATTACTATTGCTAGTACAGGTATGTAATGAAAAACAACCATTGTCATAATTATACATATAGTGTTCAACATCCATGACAATAAAATCATTTATTACATAACTAGAACCATAATAAATAGAATCATTAAACAAGTTTGCACCATTAGATCTAAAGTTCAAACTGAAACCCAAACCTAGAAGAATAATTATAGAGACCAAGTTTCATCAACTATCAGGTGCATATAGGATATCATGTAGGAGCAACGATCGGCCACCATGCAAATTCAATTTATAGGTGCCAATTCTTTTAACCTCAACTTTAGCATTGTTTCCTACATAAATCTATCTTGCTCCAGCTGGGATTCGACGATACTCTACAAATGCTCCTCGATCTCTAGCTACATGGTCTGTAGCTCCTGAGTCTACAATCCATAAAGGATAAGATTCAGTAAGCAATACTGAGCTAAATACATATATATCATATTAAGAAGCAAGGCTTGGGGTTATCTTCTTTTGCTTGGAGCATTCGTGAGCAAAATGATCCAATTTGCCATAATTATAACAGTTTATGTTGGCCTTATCTTCTTTCTCCCAAACCAATTATCCTTCTTCTTACGGTTGTTCATGTTCTTCTTAGGTGTAGGTCCACCTTCCTTTCCTTTCCTTTCTGTTCCAATAACTTTTGCACTTAGAGCCCGAAGCCCTTTGGAAACTAGACTCGGCCATAAAGGCCTGCTCAAGAAGCCTCGCCACTGTAAAGCATTCGTCTTCAAGTTCTACATGATGGGCAACATCAGTGAAGATCTTGATGCTTTCATTATGGATCAAATTAACCTTTATATACTTCTAGTTATCAGGAAGGAACGGATCACAGCTTGTATTTCCTACTCATCAAAAAAAAAATAGCCAGCTTATTTAACTCAGTAATCATGTTTGACATCTTCCTTAGGTGTTGCTAAATTGTATGATCAGAGCACTTCTTATAAGTGTCAAACTTGATTGTCAGCTGTCTAGCTCAGTTTGGTCACCGATGTACGTCCAAACTTTTTCTTGAAAGCATACATGGCATAAGTAGTCAGATACTACTTGTACTCATATAGAAGATCATCATTTATAGAGCTTACCAGAATGCCTCAAGCTATGGAATCCATCTTTTTCCAAGCTCGGTATGCATCTTAGTCTCTCCTACTTTGAGCAAAATTATCCTCATCAGGATCTGTCATTTCATTGTGTATAGCCTCTAAGGCTTCTTGTTCCTCAAGTACATATTAAATTTCACATACTAAATATTATAATTGTCACCATTAAGCTTTTCATCCTTATTCAGATCCACAATAATATTTTTTGATGCCATAAAAAATCAAGTACATAGAGACATATGTGTATAATGTCAATACCCAAACACAACACACATTTAATTTTGCCAATAATATAGAATAAAACTATGATAATTTAAAATCAGACAAAGAGTCGAGAGTTCACTATGTTCCCAATCATCGTCCGTTATCCTAATGTTCAATTATCATAAACTTAGGCTCATTATAGCAAAATATCTATTCTAGATAAAAAATATTATAAGTATTCAAGTCATCTAGAACTCCCACTTGAAATAAGCATACACCAAAATTAATAATAAATACAACATATTTGTTCAAATTTAAAGTTGCATGCTAAATAATAGATGAAATTTCATACATGATAAACAACATCCAACTATTTACATATCAAATGTGCATTACAACAGTAAATAAAATATTTATAATAAATATATTTTTAATACAATAAATTAATGATGAAAGTATCAAATTTTCTTAGGGATAGACTCATTAATTTCTTTAAAGACACAATTAGGAGTCATCTTTGCTAGATATGAAGTGTCCAAGTCAATATGCCCATGATGGTGAACAATGGGTCTTAATGAGAGGACTGCCAATCTGGTGATGTTTCTTATCAAAACCTCTTCCACAAAAGCTTTCATTAATCAAGAATATATTTTATATGATCTAGATATTGGATGTATATCCTAGAAGCCAATCTTGGCTGACACATATTATATTTTTAGGACATATTTTTATACTTATTGGGCATTTATATTACCATTCATATTTTATGTGTCCATGAATCATCCAAGAGATTAACAAGATGATGACACATATTCTCAAAAAGTAGAGAATTTGAGATATGTGTCATTGATAGTTAATTCATAAATTACTCCTGATTATAGGATCATCACGGAGATGGTGATAGATCCAGATAGATCAGTATACGGATCGTTTTTTTCGGACAGATGGATCTCGAATATGTGATGTAGTGATACTGGAGCGAGAGTGTAGGTGGTTGTTAGAGAATAACTAGCACTGAGCATGATCAATACAAGAAGTCACATGAATGTCTGCTCACTCGTTAGTAACTTTTCGATGCTGCAGTTGTATGACTGATCCTTTGATCTGCGGTGCTATAGCTGCTCGCAGTGAGGCTGTTAGAGTTTGACTAACACATAAACATGGATCTCAATGAGTCTTTGTAGTAGATGTTGGTGATAGTTGGTCCACTGCAGGAGTAGGGTGTACACCTAAATGGGATCAATCGATTCTAGTAGAAGGGAGTAGTCCAATGAAATTTAAGAAACTGAGTCTTTAGGTCTATGGCCATAGCAGTGTGATTAATGAAAAAAATTTTCATGAGAATTACATATTGACTCGAGCTGATTAAATCTATCATATGATCGATAATGAGATTTGACAATTCATCCATGACCTGCCATCCAGTCGGGACTCATGACAAAGAGACTGTATCATACGTTAACTGCACCTAGAGGTTCATCACTTTTTATTTGCTGGATTGCTACTACATACTGCTAGATGTCATTGATGGATTATGAGCCCACAAGTATCATCTTGATGATCGATAATCCTTAAATAATGGGCAGAGTTAGAACGATTCCAATCCATTGAAAAGAGTTTCAATGATATTATGATAGGGATCACAATATATCTCACTATCAGACAGAATAGAACCTATGAGATTACACACAAAGAGATTTTTGACTGATTAGATGGTTGAATTATGATTATAAATCATGATAGAATTTGATTATCAATTTGATTGATGATTGATCCAATACAAAATTACAATCAAGTAATTCGCTAAAGAGTTAGTGAGTTATAGGAGGATTAATTAATAATTAGATTGCTAATTGCTCAATTTGATTGAGCTATGGGACATGTATTAAGTTAATTAATTAGATTTAATTTGACTTGATATGGATTTGATTTGATCAAACCTAATTGGATTATGAGATAACCAAATAGCATGAGAGATTCATTCCTAATTGAATTAGGATTTGGGTTTGACTCAATTTTTAATTAGACTAGGATCTAAATAAGAATGTTTGAATTCTTATTTGGATTAAAAATTTATTTTCATAGGTGTACCAAATTCTAATTGAATTATGATTAAATTGAGTTTGACTCAAGTACTAAGAGAGAGTCCAAAAGGACTAAGACTTCTCTAATTAGGTAACATCTAATCTAAATAGTTTGAGCTCTAAATCAGATTTAATTTTTATCTATTTGGGTCTAATCAGTTCGTAATATGATTAAGATTGGTTGACATTTGAATAGATTTAAATCAGCCATCTAAAAGAAGAGTCCTAATTGGATTAAACTCCTCCTCTCCATGCGCATAAGAAAGCCCCACGCCAACCAGTTTTTGGACGCCCAAAAGGAGAAGTTTACTATGAGTTTTTAGTGTGTAAGGAGTTTTAAATCCCTTCTTTCTATTAGAACCTAGGTGCTAATATGAGAAGGGGTGGCGGCAAAATAAAGAGGGAGTCCACGGCTACTTGGACTCTTATTTCCTATCCAAAATCTTATCCCTTCACCTATTTAAACCATGGACCACATAAGGCATGAGATGGCTGATAGAGATCAGATATTGGATGCCTAAACTAGAGGAGAGTGTGTGGAGAAAAACAAGGGGAGAGGGCGTGATGAATTGCTCCATGGCATGAGGTAAAGTTGCACTTATCTCTTCTTTATTACAAACAGCCAAAGGTTGGTTGTTAGGACACCTTCTCTCCCATCATTTGTCTATATTTAGATATGGATTTCTCCTCTTCTCTTTATCTAAAAGTTAGATAAAATTCTTATATCTCTAGTGTAGAGATTTGATGCATGGGTTATAGGAAGAAAAGAGAAGAAAGGATTCTTCTCATGATTTCTAGCATAGAGATCAACATCTTCCAATGTTCTTCTTCTTCTCTAAGATTATCTTGAGAGAAAAGAAGATTTTTAACTGTCAAGATGCGATCTCTATAAGATAGCTAGCACCCCAGTGAGATCAATAAGCTTCTGATCAGATCAGAGTCTCATATAAATATCTGTAGAGGTCGGATGCTTGTGCGGCTACAAGGGACTTTCGGAAGACATCTATGATCATCAGTTCGCAGTGAAGATTGATCCATGCCAAGGTATATTTTTATTTATTTATTTTTATTTAATTTTATATCTAAATCTTATCTCACATATGATGATCCTATTTATGATTTTAAGATTTGATTTTATGCATGCTTAGATTAAATTAGATTTAATCTGAAAATTTTAAATTTCGCTGCATACTCGTTATGAAAAATTTTACATGCATGAAACCATGAAACTCCAACAGTGGTATCAAAGTCATATTATATGCATAAGATTAGAATTTAGATCTGAAATCTATAGAGAAAAATTTCAGATCTGAAAATTTTTGATGTCGTTCTAACATAAGATTGTCCTGACATAACTTGTTATGCTGTATGATTGTCTTAGAATGATATTAAATCTCTAATTAAATAAAATTTTAGATCTAATTTTTTAGCATATATGTAATATATATTTTCTTGTTTAGATCTAAAAAGAGTTTCAAGATCTATTTTGATTCGCATATATGATATATGAAAATATGTTTAAAACTGAAATTTATTTCTATGATCTGAACTTTATTCATGTATATGATACATATTTATATGTATGATCTGAAATTATTTTAAGATCAAAATATACTTTTCATGTAAAGAATTTAGATCTGAAAATTTAGATTTAAAATCTGAAATTAGTGTTTGTGCATGAAGCATTGATCATGGGTAGATCAAATTAGGTCATGTAATTGGATTACATCTAGAGTTTCTAATTTGATCATATTAAATCCAAATTGATTTAGTATTTGATCAAATCGAGTCAAGTGTTGATTAAGATGAGGTCAACAGAGTTTAAGATCATATAATTATTGTTGATCGAATCGATTAACATCCATATATAAAATTGATTAACCTAAGAACCTAATTCGGCTCTATGATTCGAATCTGATTCACCTAAGCCAACCTATTCGGATCAATTAACTAATTAGTGTCTAAGATAAGTAATTAAAAGATGATTATTTAATTGATTTCGTTCACTAATCTGATCAATTTATTGGTGTCTAAGAAAAGCAACGGGGGACCCCACCAATCTCCACTTACCTAACCAATTTGAAAGATTGAGTCTAAATATAGTTGTTTGGTGGTTTGATTTAGCCCAGGCCAATTAGATCAGTCATGTCATAACTAATTAGATGAGATCTAAATCTAAATCTCTCTATAAATATTAAATCCAATGATCTTCCATCATTGTAGATATGCGGGCGTGCTACCAGCATTGATTGTTCTCGACTGGTCACAGTGGTTCAGTTGTATTGGGAACAAGCAACCACCCTATTAGCAAAGAGTTACTCCAGGATAAAGATGAGATTGGACCCAATAACTGTTAGGTGAGAGTTCCAATGACGGCTTTACACTTACTTATGAATGGTGGGTCTGACTTAACTAAGGAGTGTGGACAATAACTGTTAGGTGAGCCTACATGACTTAAAGACCAAGTTGCTGTACATGCTTAGAGAAGCATCTGGACAAAGAGTTATCTACGTATCGATGTTTGTTCGTATTACTAATAACTGTTAGGTGAGGTGCACGGCATCGGAGGGACCGCAGTACTCACTAGAAATTCAGTTGTCGCATTAAGATTTTCATTTCTCCATCCGAAGAGTATGGGAGATCTGATAAAATAGTGAGAGTCTCTTTTTGTATCTAAAAGTCTCAAGAGCGAATTATCAAATAAGTATAAATATTCAATTAGAATCTTTGCTCTCTGCTATTTATTGTGTCAGCTTCCAACCCTCTAGCTTGAATCCTAGATATCAACCATTTCACCAAAATCAATTACATAGACTGGCTCATAAATCTAAAAATTATTCTTAAATTTAAAAATTAAGTAATATTCTCTATCAGGTTATTCCATGTTAACAGTCTGTCCAACCCAAAGTCAACAAGCTATACTTGATGATGGATAGATAATGACAATAAAGATAGGTGCTATATGTTGAAGTCCATGTTAGATAAACTCCAACATATGCATGAGCATATGTTCACTGCCAATGACATATTGATTTATCTATAAGTATTGTGAGGTGATCAGAGTCGCACAGCGCATGTGATGCATGATGGACAGTCAGTCTATGATCATTATCTGATAATGATCAAGAATGTTAAGGAGCTCAAAAGGCTCGACATGACTATGCATAAAGAATTGCTTGTGGATTTGATCCTACAATCTTTGATTAGTTTATATAGATAGTTTATGGTAAACTACCATATAAATGACCATCTTTGCATCTTATCTGAATTGGTCAAATTAATACTAACAAAGGAACCTTAAAAGAGTTTAGAGATAAATAGCTAGAGAGCCTAAAGAAACAAAGACACGCCTAGAGTAGGCATGTCAAAATTGCTCAACACTATCCTTATAATTTTTTCTTCTTCCAGTTGAGTTTTAGACTCTAGTGCTTTTATAGAGTCGATGAGAAGGTAGAGGGCTGACGAAGTAATCTTTGAAATTGATAATAGGGCAAGAGTTGCTGCTGTGACCATGGGTATCTGTTCTTTGTGATCATTATTTGAATTTAGTTCTTAGAGACAGTCTCTATCATTTGCATGGTGATACATCTGTGAACTTAAAGTATATGTGAAATCTTAGGTTAAGTCGTATAAGAAAGAAATGATTAACAAACTGAAAAATATGAGCTTTGGACTCATTGACTGTTGAGTCATATCTAGTTTGTGTATCATCTCTTTAAGAAAATATAATCAAGCTACTCTTATAGAATAAGAGAAAAAGAACCACTGAGCTACTTATCTTTGTACACATTTGATGCGTGTAGCCCATGTAATGTGCTAACAAAGGAGTTGTCTCTACTTTGTTACCTTTATCGATGAGTAGTCATGGTATGGATAAGTATATGAGATACAAATCTGAAAATTTAAAGGTTCAAATAATTCAGATGTAAAGTAGAGAAGCAAATTAAAAATTCTAAAGATACTTCGATCGAATTCAGGATGCCATACTAAAAAAAAATTCTTGATTATCTCATAAAATGGCATAGTTTCATATTGAACCCCTCTTAGTACATCTTAGCTCAACGAGATAAGAAGAGTCATGGGACTATATGAGATATGGTCCAGTCTATGATGGAATTCACTGATTTATTTTATTTCTTTAGGGACATGCTTTATTTTATGAAATTAGATTCTCTCTAAATCTGTTCCTACCACACTATATGAGATATGGCATGGTGAGAACTAAATCTTGGTTATTTCAAGATCCAAGGATATCCAGTCTGTGTCAAGGACAATAGGTGGATGTGTTAGAGGATAGGTCTATAAAGCTCATCCTAAAAAAGTTTAGGATACTATTTTTCTTCTGAAAGGATTACAATATGATTGTGATCCGACATGCTATCTTCTTGAAAAATTATTTAACCAAGATGAAGCAGTGAGAGGAAAGTTAAGCTCAAAGAGAGTATCTCTGAAGAGCAACGAGCCGTAGGACCTAAAGAACTTATTCATAATGAACTAGTAGACGTATATTCCTCCTCCACCTCATACACATAGTAGGATCTCTAATCCTCTCGAAAGATACTTGGGTATACTTAACAGAGGATATAGAGAAAATTATTTCTCATGGGAGATGAAGAATATAGAGATGATCCCAAAGCCTACAATTAGATAATGTTAGACATCGATTTCAAGAAAAAGATATGAAATAGCTTTCCTGACTAGATATCTTTTGAAGATTTCTATATAGAATAGCTTATGGATTTCACTTCTTGTTATAGGAGATCATAAAGTCTACAATAATCTTGGAGTTGAAATATTGATATGATCAAATTGTTTGATCAGAATAAGAAATTATGTATTTTCAAAAGGATCAGTGGGAGTGTCCAACACTGACATTGGTTAATATATAGTTGTATATAGATTTCTTCATGAAAGACATAAAGCAAGCGTCCTATATTCTGAGAATATAAAGATCTATAGAGATAGATGCTTGAGTTTTTACAATAAAGTATAGAGACTAGATATTAAAAGGATTCAGCATAGAAATCTCGAAGAGGGGTCTGCTATTCTTTAGGCATAGATGTATGTCATGTAATGTACTTGAACTGATATAATTAATACTGTGAATGTTACAGTAGATATCAGTTGTTCTAGACTGAGAGCGCTGGGTTGCTGTGAAAACATCTTTAAGCTCTTGAAAAAAATAAAGATTTGTTCTTATTTTGGAGAAGGATCAAAGCTAAGAGTGGGAGGATACACCAATTAGATTTTATATCTGATGTTGATGGTAGAATGTCTACATCATAGGTGTGTTCCTGTGTCGATATCTTGAAAGAATTTCAAATAATCGATCGATGAAAGCTGAGTACACTGTAGATGTGTAGGATGTATTTGGTTCTAATGTTAGTTACAAAATTGGATATCATACCATCAGATATCATGACACTATACTGCAAAGACAATGACACCATAGTCCTTGCTAAGAAGCCTAGGTCTCACTAGATATCCAAGTACATAGAGCAGCAGAACATGCGACTATCTCCAGTAGAAATACATAGAGATGCAGAGAGCAAACTCTACATGAGATGTGAATGACCCACTAGTAAATCACTTAGCTAGCCTAAGACTAAAGCATGTCTTGTGAAGATGGGGCTTGGTGCATGGCAGATTGGCTTTAATGCAAGTGAGAGATTGTTGGATGTATGTCTTAGAAGTCAATCTTGACTGACACATATTATATTTCTAGAACATACTTTTGTACTTATTGGGTATTTGTATTATCATTTATGTTTTATGTGTTCATAAATCATCTAAAGGATTAACAAGATGATGACACATATTCTCAAAAAGTTGAGAATTTAAAATATGTGTCATTGATGGTTAATTTCTAAGTTACTCCTGATCATAGGATCATCATGGGGATGGTGATTGATCCAAATAGACCAGTACACGGATCACTTTCTTCGGACAGATGGATCTCGAATCTACGGTGTAGTGACACTGAAGTGAGAGTGCAGGTGGTTGTTAAAGAATAACTAGCATTGAGCGTGACCAACATGAGAAGTCACATGGATGTCTGCTCACTCGTTAGTAACTTTTCGATGCTGTAGTTGTATGACTGATCCTTGACCTGCAGTACTACAGCTGCTCACAGTGAGACTGCTGAAATTTGACTGACACATTAACATAGATCTCAATGAGCTCTTATAGTGAATGTTGGCAATAGTTAGTCCACTGTAGGAGTAGGGTGTGCACCTAGATGGGATCTATCAATCTTAGCAGAAGAAATAGTCCTATGAGATTTAAAAGTTAAGATTTTAAGTCTATGACCATAGCAGTGTGATTAATGAAAAAATTTCATGAGAATCACATATTAACTCGAGCTGATTGAATCTATTATATGATTGATGATGAGATTTGATGATTCATGCATGATCAGCCGTCCGATCGGGACTCATGATAGAGAGACTGTGTCATACGTTAACTGTACCTAGAGGTTCATCATTTTTTATTCTGCTAGATTGCCACTACATACTGCTAGATGTCATTGGTGAATTGTGAGACCCATGAGTATCATTTTGATAATCGATGATCTTTGGTGGGCAGAGTTGAAACGGTTCCAACCCATTGAAAAGAGTTTTAATAATATTATGATAGGGATCACAATATATCTCACTATCAGACAGAATAGAACCTATGAGATTATACATAAAAAAGCTTTTGACTGATCAGATGGTTAAATTATCATTATGAATCATGATAGGATTTGATTATCAATTTGATTGATGATAGATCTAATACAAAAATTATAATCAAATAACTCACTAAAGAGGTAGTGAGTTATAAGATGATTAATTAGTAATTGGATTGCTAATTGGCTCAATTTGATTGAGCTATGGGGCATGTATCAAGTCTAATTAAATTAGATTTAATTTGACTTGATATGGATTTGATTTGATCAAACCTAATTAGGTTATGAGATAACCAATAGCATGAGAGATTCATTTCTAATTGAATTAGGATTTGGATTTGACTCAATTTCTAATTAGAGTAGGATCTAAATAAGAATGTTAGAATTTTATTTAGATTAAAATTCTCATTTTTATGGGTACACCAAATTCTAAGTGGATGAGGATTAAATTAAGTTTGACTCAAGCACCAAGAGAGAGTCCAAAAAGACTAGGACTCCTTCTCTAATTAGGTGACATCTAATCTAAATAGTTTGGGCTTTAAATCAGATTTAATTTTTTATCTATTTAGATCTAATCAGTTCCTAATATGATTAGAATTGGTTGGGATTTGAATTGGTTTAAATCAGTCACCTAAAAGAAGAGTCCTAATTGGATTAAACTCCTCCTCTCCATGCGCATAAGAAAGCCCAATGCCAACCAGTTTTTGGACGCCCAAAAGGAGAAGTTTTCTGTGAGTTTTTAGCATGTAAGGAGTTTTAAATCCCTTCTTTTCATGAGAAATCTAGGTGCTAATATGAGAAGGGTGGCGGCATAATAAAAAGGAAGTCCAAGGCTACTTGGACTCCTATTTCTATCCAAAAATTTATCCCTTCACCTATTTAAACCATAGACCACATGAGGCGTGAGAGGGCTGATAGAGATCAAATTTTGGATGCCCAAACCAGAGGAGAGTGGGTGGAGAAAAACAAGGGGAGAGGGCACGGTGAATTGCTCCATGGCGTGAGGTAAGGTTGCACTTATCTCTTCTTTATTACCAACAACCAAAGGTTGGTTGTTCGGACACCTTCTCTCCCATCTTTTGTCCATATTTAGACATGAGTTTCTCCTCTTCTTTTTGTCTAAAAGTTAGATAAAATTTTTACATCTCTAGTGTAGAGATTTGATGCATGAGTTATAAGAAAAAAGAGAAGAAAGGGTTCTTCTCATGATCTTTAGTGTAGAGATCAACATCCTCCTATGTTCTTCTTCTTCTCTAAGATTGTCTTGAGAGAAAAGAAGATTTTCAACTGTCAAGATGCAATCTCTGCAAAGGAGCTAGTAGTCCGGTGAGATCAATAAGCTTCTGATTAGATCAAAATCTCGTGTGGATATCCGTAGAGGTCGGACGCTTGTGCGGCTACAAGAGATCTTCGAAAGATATCCATGATCATCAGTTCACGATGAAGATTGATCCATATCAAGGTATGTTCTCTATTAATTTTTTTTATTTAATTTTATATCTGAATCTTATCTCACATATGATGATCCTGTTTATGATTTTAAGATTTGATCTTATGCATACTTAGATTAAATTAAATTAATCTAAAATTTAAATTCCATTGCATACTCATTTTAAAAATTTTGCATGCATGAAACTATGAAACTCCAATACTAGATGACCCCCAAAACTGATCTATCAGATATTTACCAAAGGTCAAATAGAGTAGCTTGTAATGCTAAGAATCTTTGATCCTCATTTATAACAAATCCTGCAAATATAATATTTTGTATCTTTTCATTGACTATCTTGACATACTCAATCATATCAACATTGAATTTCATCCTATATTCATTCAATTATTTCACCATTTTCCTAACTTGTGCCCACTGCTCTGGTGTTCTTATGACTATAGAGCTTCTTTTCACAATTATCATTTTTTCAATAATAAATATAAGAAAATAAATATTAGAGAAAAAAATAATGATATTGGCATCCAAATATCAAGATACAAGTGTAGATACAAAGTCCTTATTATTATGCTTCTATTATATTTAAAGCATCTTTTCATTTACTTTAAAGAATAAAATTAGATGACTGAATTGATCTATGGTGCCAGATTATGGTGGCCCTTGATTATTAGGGCATGGGTTCAAATCCCATGAGGCGTAGTCCCACCATTACAGCACCATCTTTTATAACTATTTTTCAGCTTTTATTCTTTTAGTCCCTGATCCCTCTACCAACGAAGAATGAAATTTTCAGCATAAATGGCTCTGATACTAATTTGAAGAATGAAATTAAATTCTAAGTCAAATCCAATCTTACAAATTTCTAGTCCAACTGGATCTCTGGCTGTTCTACCAGCTAGTCTGTAGTGTGATCAATGCGAAGACACTTAACTTTTTACAATCTAAGAGCCTACAAGAAATAGTAGACTAAGGAAAAGAACTCCAGAATCATAGAAATCCTGGAGAGTTCTCTCTATTTCTAATTTTTTACAATCTAAGAGCCTACGAGAAATAGTGGAGTAAGGAAGAGGAACTCTAGAATCCTAGAAACCCGAGAGAGTTCTCTCTATTTTGTTTGCGGAATGTATATCCTTCTTTCCTTATAATTTTTGCTAATTTTAAATAGGGTTGAGTAGTTACTATAACCACCCAGAAACTGCTTTATCATGAAAGTTTTGTATGCATCATGGGCATCCCATGTACCAACAATCTCCATATGAAAAATTATATGGAACCCCTCTTGATTATAATGGTCTTAAATTCTTTGGGTGCACTTGCTTTATTCTTTTCCAACCATATGAACATACAAAATTAGAGCCTTATGCTTAGTTTTGCTATTTTCTTAGGTATGGATAAACAAAAAAATGTATGGATGTTGGGATCCCATCTCTAATCAGCAACGAATCTTATGCTAAATTGTTTCCTGATAACTCGAGCATAGATTTTTCTAGTGAGCTTACTCTAGCCTCCCTCGACACATCTAGGTTTCTCTTATGATACCTACTGGATCTGATGACCCTGAGATAATTCTTCTTCTCTTCCTGACTCTTCTGAATTTCTTGAACTTATTTCTATTTGTCACTCCACCTGAGTATGACAATCCGCTAAGCTTCCTTTAGATTTTCATTGCCCTTTTACTATTGTTTCCTTCCATGAGCCTCAGACTTACTATGAAGCTTGTTTTAGTCTTAGTTGGCACCAAACAATGATCAAGGAATTATAGATTTGAGATAAATACATACTTGGAATTGATTGATCTACCTATTTGGAAAACTGCTATAGGCTGCAAGTAGGCCTATAAAATCAACACTCATCCTTATAGGTCTGTTGAGCATTATGAAGCTTATTTTGTGGCCAAAGATTTTACATAATAGCATGGTAGTGATTATGAGAAGACTTTTGCTCTAATTGTTCATCTTACTTTAGTATGAAGTTGCTCATTTTAATAGTGATCTGGTAAAGAAAGTATACATGTAGTCCGCATCAGGATATGAGCATCTACCAAGCATGGTATGTAGACTTCGATCCATCTTGCATGGTCTTAGCATTATTATTGGCTAGTTTGGCCTTACTACTAGTACTTATAACTCTATCCTCTTTGTTGGTATCTCTGATAATGGCATCACTCTTTTATTACTATGCTGATAATATGATAATCATTGTGATGATCTTATTGGTATCTCGGATCTCAATAATTTCTTAGGCTTATATTTTGAGATGAAAGATTTTAGTTCTCTCATCAACTTTTTGGCTTCAAAGTCTCTTCTGCCACTAATTGTTATTATCTTTCTTAGGCTAACTATGCTTTCGATCTTCTCTCTCAAGCTGGATTGGCTTGAGGTCCCTCTTCTCCACATATTACACACTATTTAATCGTGCTTTGTATTCTTCATTGTATCAGGCATCTTCTTTTATAGTCCACATTTTTTAATCCATTTATCCCTTGAATTATATGTTTATTTAGATGCTGATTGGGCAAGTAATCGCATCAATTGTTATTCTACTACTGGTTTTTGTTTCTTCTTAGACATCTTTCTTAATTATCTCTTAGCAAATCAAAAAGCAAACGATCACTGCCAAATTTAGCATTGAAGCCTACCATCGAGCCCTAGCAAACATAATCTAGGAGCTTCTTTGGCTTCATGGGTAATTGGAAGATATGGTGTTACCAATTCATATATCATAATTACTCATTGTGAAGATACTTTTTAGATTACTCAAAATGATGTCTTTCATGAACACATTAAACATAGAAAAAATTATCATTTTGTGCAGTAACATATCGATCAAGATATTGTTCGACTTTTTTCTATTATCTCAGTTGATCAAATAGTTAATCTATTCTCGAGTCACATCCACTTACATATTTTCAAAATCTGATTTTCAAACCCAAGTTGGCTTCTATTCTATCATCTTTAGTTTAAGGGGGATATTCATGTATATGTGCAGATTCAATGAACTTCAATTCTTCCTTTAATTACTCTCGTGGTTGTCTATGATTTCTTCTATAATATTCCTATAATATTCTTGTAATATTTCTTTCATATTATACACAACTCTATAAGTAGAGTCAATTGGTGTACAGCTAAAACATAAAAAAATAATACTATTCTCTTTTTATCTCTTACTTCCTTATACTATCAAAAGTTTTTTCATTTTGTCTATTTTAGCCTTTTAGTTGGTTTTGCTTCTCTCCCATGTTTCATTTTTACGAGTCCTTATGGTCTTTCTATATATATCATGGAACTAAGAGTGTTATTTTGTTTAGAGGTCATTTTAGAGGGGCTTTTATGGCCAAAACTAATAGTTGTGCTATATTCAAGTGGTCTGTGGTTTGTTGAAA
>KE505155.1:354794-365078 GCA_000441515.1 Elaeis oleifera | reverse complement strand
CATGAAGAGGAGGGGCACCAATAGTTGGCGCCTCACCTTATCTGGTATTCTTTCTCATCCTAATTTTTTTTATTTGAATATGATTCAAAATAGGATAGAAATATATCTGATTATGGCATAGAAGATTTTTTTTGTGTGATAAAAAAATTGGAGAAGATAGACGTGCTCTAATTGTGTTTGGTGATTTCTTTCTTACATCATAACTTTATCTTAAAACCCTTTCTACCCTTTGATATGATTTTCAATGCCCTAGATTAAAAGAGATTAAATCTCTTGGGTGTTAAAAAGGAGGTTGTGCATGTAAGAAAGGATTTAGCATGAAAAAATTAAAGAGGTGCGTGAGGTCTTGCGTGAAGAGAAGTAACGACTTCTTTAGGACACACATCTCCATCCCAACGCCTCCTCTTGTCTTCTCCACTTCATGTTTACCCCCAGATCTGATAGAGATCAGATTTAAGAAGAGAAAAAAAAGAGAAGAAGAGAAGAAGAAGGATTCTTCTTCTCTTCATGATAATTTAGTTTAGATCCCGTCGGATCTATGCGAAAGAGTTCGCACAGCGATCTTCTTCTTCAAGATCTGAAAGAAGATATCTAAATCCAAGGATGATGAGCGAGATCTGCAAGGTGCTAGCACACTGGTGATCTTGATGCTTCGATTAGATATTTCTGTGTAGATACCAGCAGAAGTCGGCCATGTGCGCGGCTACGATCAGAATCTGAGACATCTGCAGGATCTAAGGTATGGAGATCTGATCTTCGGTTGTTTTACTAACCGATTATTTTTTTTTCAAGTTTCAGATCATGGTTGAATGTTTGTATCAAAATTTAAGATATGATTTTTAGATCTGATTTGATATATTAATAAATTAAAATATTTTAATTTATTTATTTTCACTGCATATATGTTCAAAAAAATTTTATCTACACGTATGAAATCGTAGCGGTTCTCTAACAGTGGTATCAGAGCATAGGTTCTGATACGAACATGAAAATCTCTTCAGATCTAAAATTTGATGCATAGAAATCAGATCTGAAGGTTAGTAAGATGATCCACATCATTCTAAAATAAGGTTGCCCTTGCATAATCTTGTTATGCTGAATGATTGTCCTAGAACGATGTAGAACATCGATTAATATTAGATCTGATTTTTATACATGCTGTAATATGATTACAGAATTATTTTAGATCTGAAATTATTTCAGATCTGAAATAAATCATGAGTTATTCAGATCTGAAATTGATTTTAGATCTGAATGTATTAATTAAGATTTAATTTGGATCTAGTATGATTGCTGAAATTATTTTTACATACATAGATTTGATGTTATTGTTCATATGTTTGACATGTGAAAGATAATTAGATCTGATTTTTAATTGATTACATATATGATATATTAGATTAAATTCTTAGTAGCTTAGTAATCAAATTGGGATAGTCACCATGGCCGTCCGATCATAAGATGATGAAGGGATTAAAGTCCCTCTCTAGCCCATTCGATGGGTTCTCTCTTATGACGTGTAGGGATGCCGACTGTGATGTTTCTCATGAAGATGAATAGCAAACGAAAATTTATATATGATACATGTTTTAGATTTAAATCAGATTATGTATATATTTTTACGTATTTTAGATCGATAAATATTATATGTGATATATTGTTCTGACATACGATCTAAAATTTAATTTTACAAAATCTTAAATCCAAAATCCTAAGTTTTGCTTGCATGAAACCATGAAACTGTGACTGGTATGCCTGTGGAGTCGACTCGATTCTCAATTGGGTCAACTCGAGTGCTTGGTGAATTGACTCAATTTTGTTGGAGTCAACTCGAGACCCTGATAGGTCGGCTTATTTGCTGATGAACCGACTCAATTATACAGGTTAGGTCTATTTTTGCCCAGATATGGAGCACAAGAGGGGGGGTGAATTGGATCTTTTTAAAATTTCAAGATTAGTGCACTTAAATAATGTGCTAAGGTGTTGAGTAGAATGAGTTGATTTGCAATAAAGATGAAATCAAACACAAATGAGAGATAAACAAGTATTGAACATAAAGAGTAAGTAAAGAAATGCAAGCACAACAAACATCAAGAATTTATAGTGGTTCGGTGCCAACCTTGCACCTACATCCACTCTCTAAGTCCCTACTTGAGAATTCAATCCACTAAACGGATTTCAAGATACAACACATCGGACAACTCCGACCCTTGCTATCCTAGCAAGAATACTTATTTTTCGGATACAAGCCAACCCTCAATAATCCAATTCAAGGTTCGGATCAATCCAATCGAGTTTTAGAGCCCCCTAAAACTCAAAAATTCAAATACAATATGAGAAAAATAGGGTACAGAAAATTCAGCACAATATCTCCCTAAATAAACACAATAAACGTAATAGAAATATAATACTTAAAGGGAAGAAGCTTTTGCTGAATATTCTCAATGAATTGCATACTTGATTGCAGTTGGTGAAGTGATTAAATGCTTCTTTTCCTCTCTTTAGGGCTTGTTTGAGCTTTTCTCGGATGTGAACTTGAATGCTTACAAAACTTATAATTTTTCACTTCAAGAGAGCATTTATAGTCATCATTTATCCTTGAAAATATCTTAGAGTTGGTTTAGAGCCGTTGGAGTGTTTAATGCACACTAAATGCATCAAAAATGGGCTGAAAACTAGCTATTACGAACTCATCCAGAATGGATCGTCCCATATGGATCGTCCCACTGTGACTGAAAAGTCTCATGGGATGCCTCAATTGGCCAGTTTGAAAATCAGACTTTCTATTTTGATCTCAGGATCTCAGAGGTCATCCCAAATGGGTCATCCCACTGTGTGCCATAAGTCAAAATAGTACATGTCGGCTACTCAATGAAAAAAGATGATCCAGATTGGTCACCCCATTTTGTTGCAACCCAATTTTCATACATTTAAGATTCAAAACTTATCAGAATACTTCTAAATACTCTCAAATGGCTTCAAATCAATTGAAAACTCTCAGAAGGCCTCGAAAACTTTTTCAACTTACAGAAACTTCAATTTTGACACACTTGATAAAGCTTTTCAAATCCAATCTTTTGGACTACCTGAAACATCACAAAAATATTCTCCAAAAATAAGAAACACATTAGTAGTCTCCTCAAATGGTTTGCGATAATCAAAATCAATTCTTGAAGCAACAATCTCCTCTTTTTTGATGATGATAAAATATTTGAGTGTTCATAAATAAGTCCTTAAAGCTCAAAAAAATTTAGATTTGTGAAGCACTTGTAGGAATATGCCAAAGATGAAAAATCGTGAGATACATATTTCCAATAATTTTAATGTTTCAATTTATTTTGCTGAAACTCATTTGTGAGAGTATCAGAGTTTTTCTAAAGATTATTCTTAATCAGTTAAAATCCACTCCGTTCTTGTATGAAACAGATAAAAATAATCATTTTGATCATTTTGAAAAAGATCTCTCCCTTTCTTATATAAAGAGTGTTCAATTTATAAAATTTTTTTTATTGAAGCAGAGATGGTTCATAAAAGAATTTTGATCTTCTCTTCCTTATTTTTAATATTAGAGCAATAAATGTGAAAGAAATATTTCTTTCTCTTTTTCTTGTTTTGATATTAAAGCAAGGATGAAACCATTTGAACAAGAATTAGAAGAGAAAAATTGGAGTATTTTGTAAAATCAAAATGAATGTATCGAGGTATTTTGGTATCAATGTAAAATAAAATTATCAGAGCACTCAAGAAAATAGATGTATCAGAGTAATTTTTCAAATAGTATCAAAATGAAGGTAAAAATAAATGTATCAGAGTAAAAAATAGGCGTATTAGAGGCATATTAGTACAAAATACTGTATTAGAGTAAAATTTAAAAGAGTAAAAGATTTAAAAATTCAGATAGACAATACACTACTTTCTCTCCCTTTTTGACATCATCAAAAAAAATAAACTAAAGGGAGGAAGAGTTTTCATGGTTCTATGTCAGATATTAGGATAATAGTGCATTCATTCAAGTATAACAGTTATTCATTCATTCATTCATCCAAAAAAAAGAAGTGAGCCATGATAATAACCTCATTCATTAATTACAATAAAAAAAATTATAAGAGTCATAATATATGTCGATGAGCATAAAGCTCTCATACATTCAATCTACAAAATACAACTAAGTAACTTAATACAAAATGATGAAATCAGTGAGAATGGGCATCGAGCTCAAGATCAAGATCAGTGAAATATGATCAGTCTCATCCTCAACCAAAAGGTCTGGTTCGAGAAAAAGATATCGGAGGATGAAAAGCAATGGACTGGACAAAGGCGGGCTCACTGGATGCGGAGGGCTTAGACTGAAGCTGAGTCCTAATAGCATCAAGCTGGGACAAGATCCTCCTCACTGTAAGTCGGAGCCCATCTAGGTCAGCAGATACGAAGTCTCTGAAGTCTCTGATGTCTGTCCAAATCAGATCAAGAGAAGAATGAAGTTGGCTATGGAGTCTATCTACCTCTCGAGCCAAATCAACCAGTTGAGGTGAAGAGGTGGTTGAAGTACTCGCTCCTCCCGATAAAGAACTAAAATCCGTTTGATCTCTCTCTCAATATCAAAAATCCTACCACTGATCCTGAGTAAGGAGCTCTCCACACTCTCCAATCTAGTACTCAGATCAGACAAGAGCTCCATCAATGAAGATATGTGTGGCACGACAGAAAAGTTCGAGGAAGGATCAGAGAAAGAACTCGGTGGAGACTGGCGATACTGCTGCTGCTGCATTGCTGGAGAATCTGCTCCTGATACCGCTGAAACTAGTGAAGCTACTGAAGAATCTGATCCTGAAATTGCTGCTACTGAATAGATAGAATTTCTGCCACTCTCTCAGCCAACAGTCCCATATCATCATCTCCCAAACTAAATGATGGCACGGTATGGCTCGATGGGGGTACTCTGACTGAGGGTCCTGCCTCAGACTCCGAAATAGGGTGATCAACTAGATTCTGCCTAGGCACTGGTGAAGATGGACCTCCCCCTCAGCATGCTCCTCATCATCATCTTCCTCCTCAACTGCAGCTGCACGGCCCTTGATCCAATGGCCATCTACTCTGACAAACCCCATGCACCGAAGAGAGTGGTGGTTATAGGTGTCGGTGTATGACAGTCTACAAACAATCTCTCCCTCAAAACTTACTCCAGACTCCCTAAAAATTACTGTGAGAGCCATGCCATATGGCAAGAGAGCCTTGGATCTATTCAAGACCTCCCTCATGGCATCGATCATCGAGAAAGGTAGGTTCAGGGGAGTCTCAGAAACAACATAGTGCATCAAGCAGATATCCCTACCAGTCATCAAATCATATCTTTTCTCTTTGGGAAAGAAAATCCTAGACACCATGTGGTGGAGCAACCTCATTTCCACACTCAGATCCTTGGCTTCAATTTTCAGAAAACCTTCTACATCGTCTCTTCCAAGGATAGTCCTAAGTCCAATTTCTTTTTGGATAGCTCATCTAGGCAACTACCCTCATAAGGCATCTGAAGGAGTCTACTTAGTCTAGGTGCATTCAGAATAATTTGGACACCCTTCACCATAGACCTCAAAACACCATCAGAGAAGACTAAATTTGAGTAAAATTCTTTGACAAGATCAATATAAATCGGCTCAAATAAATTGAGAAAAAATCTCCATCCTTGCTTAATCAATTTTCTCCAATGGAAAACCATCACTCCTCAAGAAATAAAGATCTATATTTCTTTCTAGAGCTACTTTTCTTGCAGATAGAGGGATCTTACTTGGTGTAATCGTGGAGAAGCTTGAGTTGGTGCTTGAGCCGCCTTCTTCCTCCGTTCCTCAGCCTCCAAAGACCTTATAGACTTCCTTCTCTGTGGCAACCTCATTTTGGGGGCCATTGTCCCAAGGAGAGGAGGAAAATCAATCGAGAGGGTAGAGAGGGATGAGAAATGGATGAAATAAGAGGAGAAGAGGGTTTCGGTTGATTGTCACAGATTTTGCAAGTTAGGACTTAAGATTATGATGGAGAACAAGAGGGTATACCGAGAGAGAGAGTTTGCTCTAGGGTTTAAGATGGAGATCCAAAATTTTGGATGGTTAACGGGATGGATTTGTGGGATTATGGCCGATGGAGAGCTTGGAAAAGCATTTTGGTATGGGATGAGAAGAGAAGGAAGAAGCACAGTAATTGAGTCACCCCACTTAGATTTTAAGAGAGGAATTTAAACAGATCGGTTCGCATGAAATATGTTTGCCCGATCAATTGGGATGTCCCACATGAGTCGTCCCATCCAGAAAAGGTTCAGACGATGAGAAAAAGATTTAAAATAGAAAAAAATTTAAGAAAAAAATTTGAAATGGGTCATATCGAGTTGAGATGATCATGAGAAGTTCAGATAAATTTGATATAATTTTGATTGGATATTTTAATAAAAAAATTTAGAAAGATATCTGAATAGCACTGATAATTTTAATTATCTTGAAAAATTTTAAAAAAGATAGATGGTTTTGAAAATTAAGATAATGATGTCAAAAATTTTAAAGAATTTTAGAAGTAAAATTATGATTGAAATTCAAGCAGAAGGGTCTAAGATGCCTAATTTCCTTCTAATTTCATAAAATTTATTTTCATTTAGTATTTTGGTGAAAATATCAGCTAGTTGTTTTTCAGTGTTTATATATTCAAGTGTTATATCATTATTTTGAACATGTTCTCTTACGAAATGATGTCTAATTTCAATGTATTTTGACCTAGAGTGTTGAATTAAATTTTTGATCAAATTGATGGCACTGGTGTTATCATATTTTATGAGGATATTTTAAGTTCCATACCAAAATCTATGAGTTATTGCTCAATCCACAGGATTTGAGCACAGTAATTTTGGCCTCGATCGTAAATAATGCTATCAAATTTTGCTTCTTGCTAAACCAAGAGATTAAGTTCACTCCTAGAAATTGACAAGTTCTACTAGTACTTTTCTATCTAGTTTATATCCAGCAAAGTCTGCATCTGAGTAACCTATTAAATCCATAAAAATTATTTGAGAACCAAAGTCCTAGGTTTTGTGTTTCTTTTAAGTATCTAAATATTCTCTTAACAGTATTTAAGTGAGATTCCTTAGGATTTGACTAATATCTAGCACACATGCATGCACTGAATATTATATCAGGTCTACTAGTAGTAAGATATAATAAAGAGCCTATCATGCCTCTATAGAGCTTTGAATCAATATTTTCATCATGTTCATCATTTTCTAATTTACAGAAAGGGATCATAGGTGTACTTATAATTTTTGAGCTCTCCATTCCAAATTTCTTTAATAGTTCTCTTGTGTATTTATTTTGGGTGATGGAGATCCCTTCCTTCATTTGCTTAATCTGAAGTTCGAAGAAGAAAGTAAGTTCTCCCATCATGCTCATCTCGAACTTCTTCTACATGAGCTTGACAAACTCTAGACATAAATCTTCATTAGTAGATCTAAATATAATATCATCAATATATATCTGTATAACTAGAATTTCTTTATCTTTCCTTTATAAATAGAGTTGTGTCAATTTTTCTTTGAAAAATCATTTACTAATACAAACTTACTTAATCTTTCATACCAAGCCCTAGGAGCTTGTTTTAAACTATATAATATTTATTAACTTAAATATATGATCTGAAAATTTATGACTTTCAAAATCTGAAAGTTGTTCTAGATATACTTCTTCAGCAATATAATCATTTAGAAAATACTCTTAACATCCATTTGAAATAGTTTAAAATTCATAAAGAAAGCAAAAACAAGCAGCATTCTTATGGCTTCTAATCAAGCAACAGAAGTAAATATTCTATCAAAATCAATTTATTTTTGTTGATTGTATCCTTTAGCAACTAATCTTGCTTTATTTCTTATTACATTTCTATCTTCATCTAATTTGTTCCTATATATCCATTTAGTTCCTATTATGGGATGATTTTTAGATCTAGCAATTAGTGTCCATACATTGTTTCTTTTAAATTGATTTAGCTCTTCTTGCATGGCAATTATCCAGTTATGATCTTGTCAGCTTCATCTATTATTTTAGATTCTAGATGTAAACAAAACTACATAATTACAAACATCTCTAAGTGAGGATCCAGTTCTTACTCCTTGTGTCGGATCATCAATTATTAATTCTTTGGGATGATTGTGGATATACCTCCATTCTTTTGAAAGATTACCTGTGTCCTGAGGTTGTTCTTGAATGTTCTAATCATTGATACTTTCATCCTCATATTTTTCATCCAATTGATCCTTGTTTCGCTCAATTGAGTCATTAAGGGTGAGCTCTTTCATTCCATTTTCTATGATACTTACGTCATCAGTACTCTCTCTCTTCCTTGATAGAAGATCATTAGTTTCATCAAAAACTAGATGAATTGACACTTTCACTACTAGTGTTCTTTTATTAAATACTCTAAAGACTTTACTAGAAGTAGAATAGTCAAGAAAGATAGCTTCATTAGATTTAGCATCAAATTTGTCTAAGCTATCTTTACCATTATTAAAAAAAAATACCGACAATCAAAATATGAAAATAATCTATATTAGATTTTCTATCTTTTCATAATTTATAAGATATTTTCTTTAAAATTGATTTTATTAATGCACGGTTTAAAATGTAACATGCTGTGTTAATTGCCTTTACCTAAAAATATTTTGAGAGTTTGCTTTCATATAGTATTCTACGGATCATTTCTTCTAGAATTCTATTTTTTTCTCTCTGCAACTTTATTTTGTTGTAGTGTTCTAGGTGCTGAAAAATTATGATCAATACCTTTTTATCATAAATTTTTAAAATCTTTATTTTCAAATTCAGTGCCATGATCACTTTGAATAGAAACAATTGGTAAACTTTTTTCATTCGAAATCTTTCAACAAAATGTAGAGAATGCTGAAAATACTTCATCCTTAGATGCTAAAAATAAAATCCAAGTGAAACGAGAAAAATCATCAATAATTATAAAATCATATCTTTACCTTCTAGACTAATTGTTCTTATAGGACCAATAATCTATATGTAAGAGTTCAAAAAGTTTGAAAGTTGAAACAATGTTCTTAGATTTAAAGAAACTCTTGTTTATTTACTTAATTGACATGCATCATAAATTTTATCTTTGTCAAATTAATTTTGACAAACCAAAAATCAAATCTTTTTTAATAATTTTAGAAAGTATGTGCATACTAATATGTGCCAGCCTACGGTGCCAAAGCCAACTAGTCATTAATTTTAGCATTCATGGCCACAAGATATTATATATTTTATAAGGATAGATTATCCAAATCAACCATGTATACATTACCATGTCTATGTCCAATGAATCTAGTGCTAACATCAAAAGGACTAGTTACAATGCACATAAATGATTTAAAACTACTTTGTAACATTTATTACATAATTGACTAATACTTAAAAGATTATGCCTAAGACCATCTACAAGTAATACATTTTCAATACAAGTGAAGGGAGTGATACCAATGTTATCAATACCAATGATCTTTTCTTTGCCATTATCTCCAAAGGTGACCATCCCTCCATTCTTAGCTTCCAATGTAATGAATTGAGATTCATCACCAGTCATATATTTTGAGCATCCACTATCAAGATACCACTTCCGTTTTGTTGCTTAGGATACGAGACATACCTGTACACATGAAATCAAGTTTTAACCTTAGGTACCCAAACTAACTTGGGTTCTTTGTGGTTAGTTACAATGGTTCCTTTTAGAACCCATATTTTCTTAACATTTCTATCATCAACTTTATTTGATAAATATGAATAAGCTTTATATCCTATTTTATCATATTTAAAATAAGTAATATTTAATAATTTCTTATAGATGCATTGACAAAATATTTTCAAAATTTTATTTTTAAAAGTGTTATAGCCAAGTCCGACTTTATCACATATAGCTTTTTGACTATCAATGATCATCTGAAGTTTGTTTGAACTTAATATAAATCTATCAACTATAGGTTTTAACTTGGTTACTTTTTTCTTTAGTTTTTATTTCTTTTACAAGAATTTTATTTTGACTTGAAAATTCATCTTTTCTTTTAACAGGGACTGATTCTTTAGTTCTAATTCTTTATTTTATTATCAACTTCTTTTTTTCTTTAGCGAATACTTAATTTTTTAATTTTAGATTTTATTTTTTATTCTTAATTCTTTAGATCATCCAAAAATTCATGAAAAGCTTCTAGCAGTTCATCATAAGTAAATTCATTTTGAGTTCGGAGATACCTCATTCATGTGC
>KE505155.1:326861-340834 GCA_000441515.1 Elaeis oleifera | reverse complement strand
CTCTCTCTCTCTCTCTCTCTCTCTCTCTCTCTCTCTCTCTGTGTGTGTGTGTGTGCGCGCGCGCCTGTCTGCCTCCCTCTGGTCTTATTTTTCTTCTGTTTTCTCCCATAGGAGGAGAATAGGAGCGTCCACACTAGGGTGGACCAGCCACTAATCTTATAAGGGTGCGACCAGCCACCCTAGCTACTTTTGATCCCACAAATAACCCAAGAGAGATGTACCCAAAAAAGAACCCAAGAGAGATGAAGATAAAGAGGGAGAGAGATAAGCTAGATAGGAAGAGAGATAAGCATCTAGATTATTTGAGGTTTTCATCCATCTTATTCTATCTCATAGATAGGTTGGCCATGGGCACGCCCATGGAATTAAGTTCCAGTGGCACAGTGTGCCGGCATGCATTGTGTTGCGCTTAAACCATAAAAGTAATAAAAAAATTCGAACAAGCCCTTTTGTTAATAACATTTTAGTAAGAAGGCTCGATAGGTCGCACACTAGAGTGGTGTGAGTGTCTGCTTGTATCAAAAAAAAAAAAAGAGGCTCACTAGGTAGTAAGTGAACCTACACCAAGCTTTGAATAGGTGTAATATACATGCTGTCTGGCACTTGAAATCATGGACACTGATGAACAACTCCAGATCAAAAAGTAAATTATAAAACATGTATAATTATTATTAGGACCTTGCTGAAAAGCTCTCCCATCATATCCAACATTTATGACAGTTCGACTATCCACTTTTGTTCTTAAATGGCATGGTGATAATTGATCACTATCTAACCCTGAACCATTATGCATCATGGCCATCATGATCTGGATCAAATCCAAAACTATCCAAAATGAAATTGTTGCACACAAAACTCACAAATGATTAATTTGAAAAATTAATGATAATATCATAAAACTTGATAAAGCAAACATGGCTATACTTAGGTCCAGGTTTATTTGTCTGATCATGTCTCTAGCCAATATTGGATAGATGCTTTCCTTGTTGCACAATCTAGTCCTCACCCATGGATGATTTCGAGACACAATTCTCTTCTGACCGGTTAGACTATGGCTTGTGTTCTTGGACAAGTGTTTGGCCCCAAAGCTATTGATCCTAAATTGTAAAAAGTGGTTGTTCCCTCACTTCAAGGGACCACTTGCATGTTAAACATATGGTATCTGAATCTGACTGTGACAATGAATCACAATATTGAGCTGTTCAACATGAGAAACACCCATGTGCTACTGCAAAGTCCCTACTTTCGTAGTTTGAGGATTAATGTTGTTCTAATCTCATTAGATATTGTATATTCTGGCAGCCATGTGACTTCAATCACCAACTTGACCCATAGTTCTAAATGGATTTGACATATTTAGATTGCTTAATCCTCATGATAAGTGCAAAGCTAAGCACTTGGGCATGCTTACAATGACAGCCATGTATTCTTTTCTGGCTTAACCTGTGGCACAGACCCAAAACTTACATTGAGTGTGTTGATCAAGAAACATTTATAACATATTGAATATAAAAATGTCAGAAAAAAAGACAAATGACTTGTAGGGCATGCATCAAATCCAACAAGTTAAGTGGGCTCTTTAACACAAAATCACTATCCATTTTCTATTCATCTTGCTTTCTTCTGTCTTGTGTTTCTCTTTTATTGTATTGATTTTCTTTGTGATTATATAAGACTTAGTTGTATAACAATGTAATTTTACAGCTAATATTCAGTTATATTAACAATATTGTATTAGTTGGATGTAGGAAAGTGGAAAGCGTCTCACTGGCTTTTATTTGGGCAATTTAGATGACAATATTGGTAGAATAATATTGACAGAGCCCTACTCTTTAGGTGTAACAATCTATTTTTGCTTATGATATTCTATAATTACTCAATCACTAGTCCATAGAAGATGCTTCATGTATTTAAAACAACTCGTTAGGCATCGATTCACATGTCATTTAGTTTACCTTTTTCTACAAGTGTTTTTTCACTAGGTTTTCTTGGACCATTCTATATAGAAAGATGCATCTATTTGATGCCGCATTGATACTTAAGTACTGATATCTGAGGTCTTCAAAGAAATTGGGTTCTATTTTATCATCTGAATGATTGATAATGAATCCACAAGGCCAAGCTTAAGTAAATGGGCTGAAGGTTGTCAGTTATGGTTATTGGTACTGTTAGCAGGTTGAGTCTGTTTATGAGCCAGGATTAGAAACAAGTGGAGCCAGTTAATATGAGACTGCACGTCTGTTTCTTGAAACTTATAAAATTTAATAGGTGGATCATCATTTTTCCTTGAGTTCTTAGACAATCAAATTTTGCTTAAGCCCATTTGCATTACCAGAGGCTAACTGTGTTGCTACCAGCTATCATTCAGTCGATCTATAAATAACCAAGGGACTAATAGAAATGATGGAATCATGAATATATCATGGAAGAAGGATTTAATGGGTAGGTTTGGGTGTAGGTAAGGCTGCAACTACTAATCCTTCTTCTTTTTTAGGAAAAAAAAAAAAAGAGATTTCCTGATGTGTTTCCCAATATGCATTTCGCAGTTCTGCAGAGGAAATAAGTCTTATTATATGCATTATAATTATTAATTGTTTAAATTTATATCTTTCTTCTCCACTGCATAGCTATGAAACTTTCTTTAGGAATTGTGGAAGCAGATAAAGGAGGGGTGGGGGATCATATTTTGCCTTATATATTCCTTGGCATCCTATACCTGCTGGTACTTACATGAACTGCTCATCTTGTTCTAGATTCTTGCAATTCCAGCAATCCCATTAACTATGTCGGCGGGACTTTTATTTGGAAGTGTCACAGGGACCATCATTGTTTCAATCAGTGGGACGGTAAGTTGCTTTTGAGAATGTTTTCATGATGGCTCAAATGAATTAAAAGTGATTTGCTGAAGATTCTCACAATGGTTTTTTGACTTTGCTAGATGGCTGCATCGGTGGCCTTTCTTATTGCTAGATATTTTGCCCGTGAACGTATTCTCAAATTGGTTGAAGGAACAAAAGTTTTGGCGATTGATAAGGCAATAGGAGAGAATGGCTTCAGAGTTGTTACACTCCTACGCTTGAGTCCTTTGCTCCCATTTTCTCTTGGAAACTATCTATATGGTTTGACATCGGTGAAGTTTGTGCCATATGTGTTAGGCAGGTCAGTTGATTTTCAATATTGTTGTCATGCTAACTGCTGATTGGTTCTATATTTATCAACCATAGAGACAGAAGGAAATGTTAAGTACTCAAATTCAAACTCACACTACAAATTTGAGAGAAAAATTGGAGAGTTAGAAAGTAGTGGAGATAGTGATAATATGAGAGAAACAAGAGAGGCTGCCTTGTTTAAGGTATCTGTAAAAAAACAACATACACAACAACTTATAATACATGTTGATAGATGTGCAGAACCCACAGTATTTCCCTTCCTCTCCATAATCCAGCCCTCACCTTTCTTTCTGCGTTACTTTCTTAGATGGAAGAAGAACAATGCTAAAGCTATAGAAACCTTAACTGTTACACAAAGGAACAAGTTCCTCTATATCTCATCACACTTGAGGTTATGCAAGCATGCAGTAGTTTATGTTAATCTAAAGGAGAATATCAATATTTGAATATGTCATTAGGCAAGTATATTCCAACATAGGATCAAATTCTCAAGTTGCATTCTCTTTTGCTGAAGGAGATACTGGACTGGAAAATGAAATATATCAGGCCTTTCACAATTTCAGGAAGTATATAAGGTTCATTTTTTGCTGAACATGGAGAGTAAAGGGTGAATCATTGCATCTGAATATGCACCACTTTGTGAAAGATAAATGAATATGCAATGGATTCACCTAGTTATGGTAATTATGAATGTATGGTGTGACTAAATGTAGCTATCTTGTGACAGGTTGAATTTGTCTTAATTGAATGTGATATAACTGAAATGGAACTTTGTATTTCTTCTTGCTTGTATGATGAGAATATCAGATCTAGCATTGTTATATGATTGCACTAATGTTAAAAGTTTTGGTTGTTGCTCTTTCAATTAATTTACCTTAGTTAGTTATTGCCATTGTGAATCACTATTTGTTAAACAGATTAGAATCAAGAATTTTGATTTTTTTTTTTCCATGCTCTACAGTTTTTGATTCTATCAATAGCTGATAATTAAATATGACTTGATATGCAGTTGGTTGGGGATGCTTCCAGGAACATGGGCTTATGTAAGTGCAGGTGCATTTGGGCGAGCGATCATTGTAAGTTTTTTAAAGGCTTTCTTGTCTGTTAAGTGGACTTATGTATGCTTCGGTAATATTTGAATATGGCATTTTGATTAAGTTGTAAGCCTGCTTTACGATCATAGCCTCTTTAGGGTAGATGTGTCAACCATCATCCTTTTCTGTTAACACATCTGTAATATTTTACTGTGACTTTGATCTGTCTTTTGTTCTTTTTTCTAGTACTTTTAAGCACTTGGTCTTGTTCTTTATGTGTGGCCATGGAAGTAGTTGGTTATCCAACTTCACAGCAGAGGAATGCACATAGATGAAGAAATAGAAACATGTTAACACTGCAAAATTGTAAAAGATTGATTGGGAAAAAATGGTTTAAAATTTACAAATCTGACTTCAATCATTCAGCTAAAATCACTTTCTGTTTTCATATATTTATCAACAGTTTGTTTAAACACAGGAGAAGTTCAGTGAAAGAGTACTAAATTAATTGAGATTTTTGTTAATATGTTGGGCACCAAAGTTTCTATATGAGGTAATATTCCTTATCCAAACCAAGTACAAATTTTTGATGTCAATATCCAATTCATGCTTATGAATTGCTGATTGATCTTTCATCCTTTACATCACAAAAAAGGGAAAAAATACCAAGCTCATTATTTGTGCTCCTGAGAATGTATCTACATAGTTCAATCTTCGTCATCTTCTTCTTCTTCTTCTTCTTAAAAAGTAATGGACTGCTGCCAATCATTTCTCAAGAAATTATAGCAAGAGTTACTATGTCCTACAATTAAGAAATGCCTCTGGAGGCTTGAAACCAGTCAGTCCAGAACCACCTCTAATGAAGAGGGGTGGGGTGCAACTTTACTGTGTGCATGCTTCAAACTTATCTTCAATATTATTAGGTTTTTGTTAGTGATCATATGATTGATTTGTTAATCAACAAAGTGTTTCAGCCAATGTATAGAATAGGTAGCTTTCACTACACTGGCCAAAATACTAATACCTAAATTGTTTCTCTAGTTTGGCATTATAGTTTTTTCTTTTCTTTTTTCAGGACTTCCATCTCATATGGAAATAACTAAGATCTTAGTTAATCTCAAGAGCATATTATTAGTCAATCAAACCTTAACCATGTGCGTTAGATAGTCCTCTCAAATAAGACGTCCAAACTCTTGATCAAACTTTAAAGATTAATATATTTATGAGCACCTATTTCATCCAATGGCATTCATTTCATTCAGTGGCATGAGAAGTAGAGAAATCATATTGGTGAAAGAGAACTGAATATGATGGGTTGGGAATGAGATCGTGCATGAGACCTTTTTCTTCTTTGGACTCTACTGTGGACAACTAAACATTGGATCAATAGGCACGTGAATAGATGGTTTGGATGATCTTATCTAATGGCTGAAAGCTCTAACAAGACTGAATCAAATCAAGGTGGATCCACTGCCTCTTTGTAGTGGTGCTTCAACTATGATGGCAAAAAAATCATGTAAAAGTAACGAGTATATTTAACATAGGAATCATTGATAGGAGTCTTCGCTAGCACTGAATTAATTTGGATGGTTCCCAATTGATGAAGTTTGGCATGAGATATGGAGAGTCTATCAAATTGGGTTGGTAGAAGGAGAGAATCCTAGCTTCTGAGCTCTTTTCCCTTTGAATTTGGTATTACAAATTGAAGTAAAAATAAATCTTTTTCATCTTAATTGGTTCTCAACTGTACATAAAAAGTGGTTTAGTCCCCATAGAAGATAGGGTGTTTTTCTTCTCTCTTTTGGTGTGCATGTTGGATTCAGATTCCAATAATTCCTTTGCTCCAACCTGGCTAAGAAGTTTTCAACATAACAGCACAGGCTGGGTTAGGCTATGAGCTCTATATTTAATCTATTTTAATAGATGGCTTGGATTTGTTCTATTATATTCTAGGGCTCATATCGCTTCCGGACAGAAATTATTGGTGTACATATATATACATATATACATGTATGTATATGTATGTATTTCTCTCTCTCTATATTGTGTGCGTGTATGGATGCATATGTCTATGTATATATATGCTCATATACGTTGTGTGTGGATGGAGAGAGAGAGAGAGAGAGAGAGACCTGCGTTCTTCAATTCTATGAATAGCAGTTAAGCTGCAATAATTCACATGTTGCCAGGATGCAAAGGTTATGGTATGTCAGTTATTCTGATCAGGAACCATCTGCATTCTCATGAAAACCGGACTCTTTTTGCCATTCTTTACTTGTTGATAGATGCTGTTATCTTTTGCTTGGATTTTCATTCCTTTTGCATGGATCTTCATTTCTTAAACCTATACATTTGAGAGGGGAGCTTGCTGTCTGACCATGATTTTTGTTCCCTTGCCCTTGTAGCAAGAAGAGTCAGAGGTGGGCTTACCAGGAGGAAACAGCCAATTGGTGACTCTTGGGCTAGGCTTGTTATTTACAGCCATTGCTGCAGCCTATGTTACTCGGCTTGCAAAGGTAATGACCATACTCACACCTGTCTTACTGACTAATTGTCATGCATGTAATTGCCAATTTGTAGTTTAGGAGAGTGAAGATTTTGGGTGAAATTGAAAATTAGTGCTGAATAATAACGGTTATATATGTTGCCATATGTTGTGCTTGTATTTAGCAAGCAAATTAGAATAAAGCTTGGATTAGAGGAACTTTCATTATATGACTTAGAAGGGTTATAGGATATAATTGAAGTGGTTGAGAATTTAAATTATGCTTCCTGAAAAATTCTGAATGTCTGCATTCTTGCATTTCTGATATTTATTTATTAATTGTGGTACAGGATGCTGTGAAGGATCTTGAATAGAAGTACAACTCTTTGCCACAAGTTGCAAGCAAATGGGTAATTCCCTAATACAAATTAAATTTAGAAAGTGTACAACTGCCTTGTACAGTACTGGCATCTTTTGATACATCTAATATAATGCAATTAATTTTCCCAGTCATTGTTCATAAAAGTTCAATGACTTATGATGTAGTATGACTTTTAGTTGCCTTTTTTCTCTTTACTAAATGATTTTCCAAGGCATAATTTAATTTATTCTCCCATTACATGGTCATAGGGACATGGACGTATTAATTCTTCTACAAGAATTGTTGAACTCTACTTTTATCAGGAATGGAGGCCTTTGTTGGCTGGAAGGCTGCCTCAAGTTAGCTCCCTTAAGGCATAAGAGATTTTATTATCATGATTTCTTGCCTCCACTTTGTTGAGTTCAATTACCTGCAATTCCTGATGGAGGACCCACCATCCTTACTTCTACCTACTCCTGTGGGCAATTTCTGCCATGTTCTCACAGCTTCTGCTTTCTTGGTGCCAAAGTTAAAAGCACCATCAAACAGTAACCCCAACAATGCTGATGCCAGCTGCTACTATAAAATTTGATCAAGCATGACCTTGAAGAAACTCACCATGGACTTTCCGATCTTAAATTCTGAACCAATCTTGTGATCTGCAAAATGAATTAATAAATTTCTAGTCATTAGCTGAATTGATAGTTTATTTGATGTCCTTAGTCTTCCTTCTTTGAAACCTATCTTTTCACTGGTTTGAAATAATGCATTTTATAAGAAAATTGGGAGTCAAGTTGGAAGACCTAGTAACTCTGTGATTTTAAACATCCAAAGATGAGTGATAGCTTATTGAAGGGGAAGTACTACAAAAAAGAGAGTCACTCATTTATAGCACATAGATTATTTTCATAATACTTATAGCATATGGATATCAATATTGGTTGGTACTTGGTGTTTTATTCATCTGATCTGAGACATATGGTGATTGGTATCAAAATTATAGCATATCAAACGTCTCTTATATGTCACTCGTTTAAGTGTCTCTGTGGATATGCTCGTTATGCCTGTGATATAATCTCAATATAGAACAGAAGGAAAGAGTGGACAAGATCAGGATATTATCTCAGGTATGAACATGCATGTTGAATATTTTTCCAGAAACTGCTGCCATAGAACTTCTAATTAAGGCACCGTGATCATGCAATGTCTTTTCACTGTTGATCCCTCCAAGGAATCACTTAGATCATGGCTTCCTTCTAAGAAGCATTAATCTAATTCCATCCACTAACATTCAGAGTGCTCAAAAGCATAAGCCTTGTACAGATATCACGATCAGTAAAATTTTGCACAGAGTCCGGTAAACTAAGAAACTAAAATGGAAATATTGACTGGCATCAAGTCCTGGAGATATCTTCAAATTCCTACCCCTTAATGACCTGATCCTCAAGATTAGTATTCCTTCAAATTTCCAATCCATCTTAAATTTCTATGTTACTTTTTCTCCCATGCTAGAAGGAATTAACCATTTCATGGTTATTGCTGTTCACCCAACAAATAACTCAACAACGCTGTAAAGATGTGTTGTATAATTGCATGGTGGATTAGTTGCCATTATGTGGATTGGTATGCTCTCAGATATTGTCCTTTATCCTTGGTATGAAAATTCTCAAGAGTAGCTTTTCTAATAAGATTTGAGGAGGAGATTCTAACAGCCAAGTGTAATTTCTCAGATTCTTTGTTTTTTTCAAAAAAAAAAAACTCTTCTCTCATCGAGTCTGCAAATTCCTTTGTTTTGCAAGTTTGAGAAATTTGGCCTAAAACTTCCACTCGAGATTTCAGTAAGTAGTAGTCATTCTTTGTCTGGGCAAGCATCCTTGGCCTCCTTATTCGTTTGGGTGAGGAGAGGGGGTGTTCGGGATAAGAGGGGGGTAAAAAGAACTGAAGCATTTGACTGATTTTTTTGATGTAAAGAAATGGCTGTTATAATGGTCATTATTAAGCTTTAATTGCATAAACAATGGACGAGAATGGCAGAATTATGTGCTATGCGATTACATCTCTGTTTAAAGAATATGCAATTAATTTTCGCACTTAGATATTTGAATTCAGAACGGTATTATTTGCTTTGGTGGAATGGATGGACAATGGAAGTTACAAGACTATTCCTGTTATGTGGTGATTATAATGGAATAATAATTGCTAAATGAGGGCCACTTAAATATCCATCATACATATGTAAAACGCGAGGGACCTTTGGAACAACTTTTGTGACATTTTTTTGAAAAAACATGATTTCATTAATTTCTTCCTCCTAGGCCCTAGCTATCAATACTATGACGGTGCTGTTCCAATTTTAATCTGATGTGCCCAAGGAGATTACACCCTGACAGTACCAACGCATAGCATTCCTACTCGCCGATCTACTGGGAGCTAAATGGGAACTCTTGTACTGCAAAATTTCGTTATCCACCTTTGCCCATCTTACTTTTTTTTCTTTCTTTCTTTGAAACACTTCTTGTCTTCTATTTATTTTTAGAGTAGAGCCAATAATGTTAATTCCTAAACTGAGCGGAATGGAAGGGATTCATGCAGCCAACTCTACTGGTTTGGGATTAAGGTTTAGTTGAGTTCAATCGAATTGTGTTGAGCAAGTATGTCAGTCAGGGGTGAGTAAAAATCGAACCTGGACCAATCAAGCCGGTGAAATCGAATCAAATCGCAAGTTTGGTTTGGTTTAAAATTTATTTGATTTGATTGATTTTTGACATATAAAAAATAGATTTGGATTGGTTCAAATTTGTCGGTATATAAAACTGTTCTCAAACCGAATCGGATCGGTTTAATAAACGACGTCATTTTGATTAGAGTGTTGTTTATGTTAGAGTATTAATATATTAGAAAATAATTTTGAATTTATAGTATTGTTTATCAATTTGATTTTGTGTTGATTAATCTTAAATCTTAAATGATTTATTATTTATTTTTTAAATATGTTGAAAATTTTATCTTAATCTTCAATGATAGTGTTGAGTGACAATATCTTATATCAATTTAAATTATTTACTTGATATTTTTTTTTATGGTACTCTTATGTAGAAAAAAAAATAATTCTTCATAATTTATAAAATAATAATAATAATAATATAAACCAATAAATCAAATCAAATCATTTAAATCATTAGTTTAATTAATTTTAATATTCTATTGATTTAATTAATTTTTAGAAATGTTAAATCGGACTGATTCGGCTTAAATTTGAGTATGAAACCGATTCAAGCCGAATTATGCTCACCCCTATTGTCAGTTGGCGTAGGAGCAGCAATCCCCCCAACACTGACGTTTACCATCGTGGCGTCTATCGGCGATCTCAAATCAATCACTCGTTTTAGGGCCTTTTAGTGCCCTTCGTATATTTTAATAAATTGGATATAAAGGAATTACCTTCATTAATTTACATTAAAAGAAATGGCTCGCCTATGCACGGGTTATTCAGAAACAAATAAAGTGCCAGGTGGTACACGCTAAGGAACCAATACAAGCAAAAACTTGTTAACAGAGAATGTTACCTCAATTTCATTAACGTATATTTACACACGTCTGCATGAGATGCCATATTTTTCAGGACATCCATGCATGAAACAATGTGAAACATTGGTTAGATGCTGCTCATAGGCCAATAAGAGTTCTCTTTGGACTCACTGACAACATGATTGCCACCTTTCTTCCACCATCTCCCATACTCATTACGGCGTTCGACTCTTCTCCAAGGAAGACCAAAAAAAAAATCTCCGCACCGCCACCGACCGACTAGGGCTCACATCCAAATTTAAGAAAATCTGAAACAGATCGTCGATCATATCATCAATGACCGTAAAAATAATGTTCTTGCATTGCTTGATTGTTTCAGGTGGCTTGCCAATTAGTCTGATTTTCCCCGAAGACCATAAATATGCTCATACGAGACTTGCGTGGCAAAGCCACAACCCAGCATGAAATCGGCAGAATGCATAATTTGCAGAACAAACTCCACATAAGCATCCAAATTTTCGCAGGTCCAGCTACCTGGTCGACTGAAAGAGTAACACAAAACAAGTTCACGCATACAGCTGTTAACATCCAAAACAGTAATCCATTGTCCTGAATAACGGTTATTGTTTTGGGATCTGCCAAACATCACAAACGATCTCATCATATAGAGTATTGGTACTCCCGGGCAGTCTAATTCTACAGTCAAAATAGATTTATCTCAGAGGAAACAATCCCTTCATAGAAGGAAACAATGAAAGAGGAACTCAGAAAGAAAGAAATGTTTACATGGCTCCACTGCTTTGAACAAGCGAGGTGACCCTCGAGGTCTTATAAGCCCAAAAAATTGTCCGCAATAAAATAGGATGCAATGGAATTAAGGTGCTGTGGACTGTTTAAGATAAGCAATAAGGTCCGCACGTTCTTGTGGCTTCTTCAGTCCGGGGAAAACCATCTTGGTACCAGGAATGTACTGCATAACCAAAAAAAGTCCATCAGAAATAAGATAAGATGACCCCATAGTTTCAGGCACGCGCCCTTCGTCATTATATGTAGTAAATTGCAAATAAGATAACCATTACTGTAAACAAAATAATTCAACACTTAACCAGCTCCAGTTACCTACACCCCTAGACAAGGAGGATGAGAGAAAATTGCGCACACAAAATTCCAGTTATCCAATATGAAGAATCTTGGTCCATATGATCTAATTATGGGAGGGACAGGGTTATATGTGTGGTTTATAGCATGAGGCACACAATATCAGGATTACATGTTTATTTTTCTCTCACTTGGTAGAAGCAATCATCAAATAAAACGCAACAGTGGCATGGCAACCTAGGGAGACACGTACGTGAAATTAATGACTCGTTCAAGGTTTCCTTACAATAAAGGCATTTGTATATATCTATGAACAGGTACTGAACCAATTTAGAATTTAATTATTAAAAAAAAGAAAAGGAAAAACCACCAACAAAGAAAAGAGGGGACCCATAGAACCAGACATGCGCACTCTGGGTCAGGTATGGGCCCAAACATAACACCCATAAACTCCGAGTCCCAGTCTATTCTAAAACATACAGGACCTGATCCAAACCAGTACCTAGGATAATATAATATGTATTTTAATGAATTATATAATTTATTTTATACCTCTATTCTTATAGAATACGTCCAGAAAATCTCAAGTTTGCCTACCACCACCACCCTTTTGGTCTCTCGAATTGCCTTTCATCCAAACGCTCCATTGCTACCATCCAAACTCCAGCCATCATACCCTATCATTTCCTTTTGCCTACATTTTAATGTCCAAAGACATTGCCTGTTCAGTATAACCATAGCCAGATCCGAACCATGTTCAATCCATAACCAACACATACCATATGGATCTTACAATTTCATAGCTACCCAAATCTAGACCAACCTAAATAATGGAGCAAGGTTTGCATCAAAACCTAGACCTGAACAAACAAATAGCCCCGCATCCAAGCTGGGTTTCTTGTCCTGTATAAGAAAAGGTATAAGCTCAACCCAACCTTATTGGCTAATAGCATTACAACTTTAAATTGCCACCATTCTAATCGCAAGCTCCATAGGCTCCAAGTGAATTAAGCTTTTCAAAAGCAAACTTTAGGCTCCAAGTGAATTAAGCTTTTCAAAAGCAAACTTCCAAAGAATTGTCAGCAAGTAAAGAAACAAAGTTACGTCATCATTATCACTCAGCTAAAACCTGTGAGGTCAACAGCACCTCAATTACGGGCAGCAACAGGTCAGGTGTAGATATGCGCAGGGCTGGAACCTAATTTACAAGCCTACGTTGTATCCATCTTGGAAAGTGTGTAATTCATAAACTGGATACACAACAGACACTGCCAAAACATGTCAGATTCTTGGATTGTGGATATTTATGACCACTGAAGAGTTGGTCTTTCCCAACACAGAGTTTGACACAACTTGTACAAATATTATGACAATTAGAAGTGGATTTTAGTTGTTCTTGGACTCGAAGCTTGTTATTGATGGAGAACTAAAACGCTTATGATGTGTGATGACTTTTGTGCCTGAGCTAGTTTGGAGCTTCTATGCAGAAGATGTATCTTCATATAGAAGTGAAGTAATCAACACTAGACTTTGGGTTTATTTCTCCTTCTTGCATCCAAGTTAAAAGATAGCAAGTCAACAATCTTAAAATTTCTGATTTACACTGGCAGTCACTATTTGAAATAATTGTGTTTGAAGATTGGGACAAAAAACACTCTATGGTGTGTTATGACTTTTACATCTGAGCTAGTTTATAGTTCCCATACAGAAGATGTCTTTTTTTTTTTTTTTAAAGTGTAGGTAAAGCATCAACACTATGATTTTAGCACCGCCCCTCCCCCCTCCCCACCCAAACAAACAAACCCCCTTTTCTCTTTTTTTGCCCTCAGGTTACAAATAGAGATAGAAAACCATCACCCTTGAAATTTAGGATTTATATTGGTGGTCACTTTTCAAAGTAATTGCCGCCAAATTTGCATGTTACACTTCAGAACATACTTGAAACGAAATCAACACTAGCACTATTGTGGTTATATAAGTTAATCAACTAACTAGTTAGCTGTAACACAAAGAAGCACTTTTTAATGGTGTCGAATGTAACAACTTCTAGATATTTACCTTTTTAAATTTTCCATCCTGCAAAATTAAACATTTGATTTATAACTTAAATATTACTTTTCCTCCTTGTCAATTGAGATCTTTGGATACATGTTTGAATCTTAATCTCACATCCATATCCATACAATACAATGTCAATACCAGACAGAGATAATAATAAGATATACATGTAGCTATATGGTTCTTTAGCATTTGTGGAGTTGTATGGTACATTAGAGAGAGAGAGAGAGAGGAGGGGT
>KE505155.1:271935-326841 GCA_000441515.1 Elaeis oleifera | reverse complement strand
AGAGAGAGAGAGAGAGGAGTCGGGGGGGGGGTCAATTCGAGAGTGAAGTTGGGGACAAAAAGAACAAACATATTTTATTAACATGGTATAAGACATAACAAAAAAATGTAAATATACACAAAGCATGGTGTTCAAGCTGAGAATTTCAGTATTAAATTGTGCTACACCCAAACCCAGCCGATAGAGTTTAGTGTACATTATATGACCTAAATAGGCCAGCAGCTATCGGGTTCAATTTCTTAGGACCCAAAGGAAAGAATTTTGGTTTGTTTCAGGACAGTCCACCAGACTATGGACCTCCATTATTACATGCCCTTTTACCAGCAACTAATGCATTAACCTATTAGTGTCGATACCATTAAAGTCGTACATGCAAAACTTAGCTTCCAAGGCACTAGGTCATGTAGCAAGAACAAGCCAGTACACCATTAGTTTACAGATACAACTACATCATATCAAGCCATATCTGACCTATCATAATGGATCATGGAAGACATTCTACCTCCCAAAATACCACCACCATGCATTATCACCATATCTGATTTATCATGATGGATCATGGAAGTCATTCTACCTCCCAATATACCCCCACCATTTCACAAGAAAGAACCAAGGGTGCTAGACCTGCACCAGAAGCCTCCCTCATGTGGGAAACATTTCTAATTCCCATGGTGCCCCATCTTAAGTGCAGAAAGGAGGTGCCTCGCATTACCAATAAGTGGTTTTCACCTCCATATGAATGTAGTTTTACCGTCTTCCAAAAACCAACATCGGAGGCTCCTAAGTAAAGTGTCAGGCTTCACAAAATAAATGCCAAGCACAACAAATTATCTGAGAAAGTTGGATCTCTAAGTTACACCTCCAACACCCCACACTTTACATATAAAAGGAACTACACCTCTAGAATATCTAATGCATAGCATATCAACTACAACAGCCATAAGCGATCATAAAACCATAGACAAATTATGTAGCAAAGACTGATTCTTGAGCAACCCCCATCCCAAACCCAACCCCCCCCCCCACCCACCACCACCTTCAACAACAAAAAAAAAACAAAGAGTGCAGGGGCCAAAAAAGGAGTGGGGAATCACAATCATACTAACATCCCTCTAACACGATTTGAAATCTCAACCATATTGTGCCATCTCAATCCCATACGCACCCGTATTGTCTGTATTGACCAGTAACAACATGGGGTGCCATCTGATTTGATGAACCTCAAGTAGAATGGGGGCATAGTGCATCTTGTGCCATGCTGACACATAAACAATATAAAGGCACATGGCAAGATTTCAAAACTTGTTCTAACATGAGTGGCAGCCATGTATCACCAAGCATATGACAATTGTGACTATCATCTTATGGTGACATCTCCAGCTCATTAAATTTCAGGCAGCTTCAACAGTAAATAAGTCTAAGAACAAAATTCCAAGTGCCATAACCTAGTTCATGTAAACCCAATAGCGGTTCACTATTTATGCCTTTTTATCTTGGTAATATCCAACAAAATCCAAGAGTCCACTGTACCAAATTACTCAATATTATTACAAAATAAGTGCCAATTATAGAAGGCTTTCATCTGGAATAACAATTTTACCCATCCTAGTCCTAGGTGTATTTTGTCAAACTTGATAATGCATGAAGTACTGTATGTGTTGTAAAGAGACCAGCCACTGTCAACTAAAGTCTCATCAGAACCAGTAATGCTTTTCCTATGAGATACTCCAGCAAAAGAAATGCACAAGATACAGTGGCAAATTGCTGCTAACACCATGACCTTTGAATATACACCCACATCCACTACGGTTTATACCTAAACACGAAAGCATATTGTATAAGAAACCATACTGAGATAGCTTAAATTAATTTTATCATGACCTTCTTCTTAAAGACAAGGCAAGAATTAAGAAGGAAAAGGGATTTATAGAAGCAAGATGTCCTACAACTGCTACTGTATTCATTTCAAAAAGTGCATTTGAAAACACAAACATTGATATTCAACAACTACTAGATCATTAGCCTAAGAACATGAATGCAAATGGTAATGCATAGCTGAATTGTAGAATCATTGAGAGAACAGCATTCTTGAGAGGAAACCAAAGAAATAAAGAGAAAGCTGGAGCAATAACTTCATGTTATAAAATGAAATGTCATCAAGATTAAAAAAAATTGGAAAAGCCATTTAGCATATATGATTAAATTTGTAGGGCATATAGACATCAAGATTCTTTCTAATAATGAAATGTTAGTTACAAGATGGTTGCCACCCGAAGCCTATGACTTGAACATTTACCTAGAATTGATTGTTTTTGTTCTTCACATGACACAATAGTACAGCATAGTAATAAAGGGGAAACCATCATTTCTGAAATGAATTGAACTCATGATCTTTTCTTCTTTGAAGTAAGCCATAATAAGAATAGATCCCTGGCTATCAACTACCTAAGGGTAAAAATTTGTCAAGATCAAATTTCAAAAGATGGAAATAGAAGGCAGCATATCAAGAATGATCTAGAAAACAAATCTTCAAAACCAAGATAAACAAATCCATGGCTTGGATAGGGTATTATTGTATAAAAGTCAAGTTCGACCACCTCCCATTATGGACCAGACCAAAGGGATTTCAAATTTGAATTTTGACACAAACTCTATCATACAAGAATCATGTTGGTTTAGATGCAAGTCCAAGTAGGGAAATTTCATAATAACCATCATGCTTGTGAGCTCCGTATTGATATACTAAGATCTTAATACTTAGGATTTCAAATTTGAATTTTAACACAAACCTTATCATCCAAGATCATGTTGGATCTAGATACAAGTCCAGATAGGAAATTTCATGATTCCATCATGCTTATGACCTAAGTATGGATATATCCCACTTATCGGCTTCAAGTTGGGTGTGAATTAAGTCCAAGTCGCATCCAAGTAACATCAAATTATTTTATGTTAATTCACTCCTCATTTCATGAATTATGACTAGTAATCAAGCCCGCCAATTACTCTTATGTTCCAAAACAAGGACAGAGAAGCCAAACATGAGGGGAGGGTGGTACAAGGGACATTGACAAGGGAAGACATGAAGAGAAGGGAAAGATAGGTTACTTAGTCTCGAAGAAGAATTGAATTAAGGATTTGGCAGTTCAATTCCCCTGCCCTCAAGTTTCAATATTCGCATCCATTTTAGGTGAGACGGACAAACTTTACAAGAAATGTCAAGGGGTATAAGACTAATAATTAGTATATGTTAATATATATTCAGCAACCCATCAAATCTCAATCAGATTGGGCTCACGAAACCCATAGCATACTGTATTATGTTAGATCATCAGGTTATGTCAGATTCCAGTTGATACCAGATGTAGACATACACCTGAAATCATGTATGAATCTGTCTTTGCAGCCAAGCACAATAAATTAAGCTCCCGCTTCTAGATCAAGTTCATGTTGGATCTGAGCCAGCCAGCACAGTGACAACCATAAGCATGGACAATTCCATATAAAAGCGGAAAATATAAACTAAAGATTTCACATGTACTAGTCATCTTTAAAGAAAATCAAATCAAATAACAAACTGCCCACCCTTCTTAATGAGGATCAACCTGATTCTGTATATCATACATGAAAAGTTGATTGAAGCCGATCTAGCAGTGCACACAACTTTTAAAGATCTAAAATATCTAATAGAATATCTAACCACTTGACAAGTCCCGAAAAGTGCTCAAGTGAACTTGAGCAACGCTGCTAATTCCGACTTACACAGAATCCAGCAGAATCTATCATTTCTTTGATTCATCTGAACCAAGAAAGGGGAAAAGTACCTCAAAAAGGTAGTATGTCCTGAAAAAGAGCTTGATTTACCAAATTCTAAATCAGTAGGCATACTAAATAAAGGTTATCTATGTCTCTAAGCAATACAATTTATCCATTCTAGTGGATTAGAGATAGCAAAGGAATATATTAATACATAATTGACTCCGTAAAATCCAAGATGTAGAAAATAGATATTCCCTCCAAATAACGATTTTTCATTAAAGAAACAAAAAAAAAAAAAATACCTCCAAAATTAATGTCTATACATCTCCGATATAACTGTCACATTTCAGGTGGAAATATCTTGGTCAAACAACCTTTCTTAACATTTTACACTTAGAAAGGGGAAACATGGTTGACTAAAGGGAATTGATTGCTCGTTTAGGCTATCATGGAGATGTTTGGTCACGACACATTACAATCTTATAAACATTCCACAAAAAACTGGATTGAAAGTTATATATAGTCAATGGTATTGAGTTGAGATTCTGCACCTTTTTAGGATTAAGCAAGTAATCATACAAAGTCGACTCCTCCCATATCACAGCCATGTTCTTGTTTGCAGCAGAGTATGAATAACCAGGTGTAGTACCAGATTGCCTCCCAAACAGACCGTTCAGATTAGGTCCTACATATATCAACATTCAGAGCAAAACGAGAAAATTATCAGAAAAAGTTAACACACGATTAATAAAAACTATTACTAACTAAAGAAGGACGGATCAAGTTGCCGCATTAAATGCACAGATAGATAGCCTGCACGTTGGAAAATAGCACATGTTTGCATGAAGATGTGTATGAAAATAAACAAATATCTTGTTATGTGTTATAAGCACCATGAAACACATTGGTTTTCACTGCTCAGAAAATCTTAATCAATAAATTCTAGGGTCAAGATTAGCAAACATATAGATTAGAGATAACCAATAAAAGGGGAATATATACCACATAAAGCTGACAGATTGAAGGTTGCAGATTCAACAGAAGTCTACGAAGACTTCAGCCATAGAAATCGAGCACCAAATAACACAGAAAAGAAAATCACATGGATCACATAAAACACTATTTATGTCAGAAATTAAGGAACTACCACCATAAATACATTTAAAAAAAAAAAAAAAGGAGCAAAATCTCGAGAGGCCTTACTTGAGCAAGAGCCAAGCAGATCGAGCTCCGACTTACAAACTAATTAGAGAATGTTCGGATCAAACAAATCAAGCAGAAACATATATATAAAAATTTTAAAAAAAAAGCGAAAAACACATACGTGCATCAAGATCATAAGAATAAACAGATATCGGAGGGAGAGAGATCCACCTTGCTTGTGTCCGGCCCCCTTCTCGACGGTGTGGCACTGCGCGCACTTGGTCTTGAAGATCTTCTCCCCGGCCTTCTGATCGCCAGGAGGAGCCTCCGCAAACGACGCCATCGACGACCTCGACCGAGGTCTCGGTTTAGGGTTTGATTCACTTGTCCTTTCCCAACGGCAGCGATGACCGACTGCCTTCGGCGGCTACTTCCAACGAGCGACTACAGCTTCCTCGGAGGCGCTAGCCACGCTCGCATATATGCGGGTGCGCTGCTTAAATTACTATAATGCCCTTTATAACTCTTGGAATAATAGCATGGTACGTGCTCCGTGGTTTTAAACGGAAAGTCTAGAATGGCATCGGCGTTTTAGGTGTGAAAGATGCTTCTGGAAGCTCAGTTCGCGTTTGTGTGTGGGTACTTCGAATGTCAGGGGGCGGTCGGAAAGGATGCCACGTGTCCGGAAGCATGGCTGGTGAGTTCCAGTGGGCTCATCGAACCAGATTCCTAATCGAGCCAAGTTCCTAGGAATCTGGTTGGATGGAGCTTGATTTGAATTAATTTTAAGGTTGAAAGTTGAGATCATCTTTATCACTATTTTGGGTTTGATTTGAGCTTAATTTTGAATTAAACTAGGCAAAGTAAATTTATCAACTTGATAACTCTTAATTTGAAAATTAATTTAAACTTGAAGCAAACTCAATTCAAACTTGAATTAAAGCTTCATTCAAGTTTTGATCAAAACTTGGTTCAAATCTTGATTCAATTTTCAGTTAATATTCAATAGATTTAAAATTGAATAAAGACCCAAGCTTAAAGCATTTTAAGATAATAAACGGCAAACAATCGGTATATAAATTTATATAATAGATATAATATATATTTTGGAGCTTAATTGAGCCAAATCTAACCGAATTAGGTCTATTTATTGACTTAGCCTAAAATTAGTTCCAAATATAGATTGTAGGTTTAAGCTTGCTTAGGTTTGAATTGAACTTGAATGATGTTTTCCCAACCAAGGTTTGAATTGGACTATGTAGGTCATTTGCTACAACCAATTCTTGATTCTCAAGGAGCATGATGTGATGAACGACATTAAAGTAGGCAAGTTTGATCAAAATTATTAAGCAATCCTTGGGTAAAACAAAACATATGGGCTAATGTAATTGCCTTGATCAACAATCTAGACCACTAAATTTATGGATTTGTTTGATGGTAAGTAGCAATAAATTTTAAATTTAGCTCTTAGGTTTGAATTGAACTTGAATGATGTTTTCCCAACCAAGGTTTGAATTGAACTATGTAGGTCATTTGCTACAACCAATTCTTGATTCTCAAGGAGCATGATGTGATGAACGACATTAAAGTAGGCAAGTTTGCTCAAAATTATTAAGCAATCCTTGGGTAAAACGAAACATATGGGCTAATGTAATTCCTTGATCAACAATCTAGACCACTAAATTTATGGATTTGTTTGATGGTAAGTAGCAATAAATTTAAATTTAGCTTTCTCTGATGAAAATTGTGTGAAAAATTAACGATCCAGAGATCGAGAATTATATTTTCTAAGAAATACAAATGTGTCCCTCATTCTTATAATTTTTTTTATATAAAATCATGCTTTATTAATGTCGAAGACTTGAAAATGACCAAACAAAAGTTGAAATTTTAAGAGGATACTATCTAAAAATTAATGCCTCTTTCTTTTTTTACGGTAATGAATAAAAATGGCAAGCTATGCTCAACATCAAACATATGTTTTAATATCGGTGAATTATTCTCTATGGTATTTTGCTTTACCATAGTTTGATAAATGTCATGCACATGTTGGATGACATCCCAAGAGATCATATCCTTAAAACCTTCGTTAGATGCTATATAACATGATATCATGTGGATATCTAGTAGTCCAGTACTGGTACCCAACACACCATAACAGTTTGGTGATTGCTAGATTGCTACAGGGGATTGTTTTTTAAGAAAAGTAGTGGGAAGACCGAAGATCCTACAGAAGGTATCATGGACCTACATGGCGATTGCGAGGCGCATCCCTAATGCAGAACGATACCCTTGTGACTCCTTTGCTTATAATCTTGTTCGTGTTAAAAATTAGACGACCAAAGAAAGGAATGGCATTGATCTTTTGGGCATTTTGCGTTCCAAGACATTGTGAGCCACATTTTTGAAAGATGGCCTCTTTTCTTGTGCATAAGACTTCCCACACACCAAGAAACATGCAAATCGCCTCACCAATTTGCTCTCTTGAATAACATGGTAATCTCGAATGCCACATCAGCAACTACAGACCTCTCTTCTATCCAGCACATCCCTTCATCTCCTCATGTTCTCACACTTTCAAGGCTTGGCAAGGAACAATCCCAACATACAAGGCCAAAGCAGATTGTTGTTGCAGAGGTTTTCATGCAGTGCAGAAGAAAAAAAATCTCTAATAGGGTAAACATTAGAAAGGCAGATGTCCAAAGAGGGTGTAGAATCCATCCGTTACCCCTAAATATAGTCAGTATTTTGTGGCACCAGCATTGTCTAATCTTTCCAAGGATTTCGCATGCACCATTGAAGAAGATCTGAACGAAAAAGTGTACATTAGAGTTCTACTTTGATTATGTTTTATAATGAATGAAATTTTTATCTCAAGAACATTCGAAGAACATTTTGGAACAAAGGGTCATTACTGACTGTATTTATGAAAATTTTTCTTTTTAGCGCTTCATTTTGAAAAGATTACCATACCAAGACAACCCTTTGTCATAGCATGAAGTGGCTTTATTGCTGGAAGACAACAGCCTCTAGCCAGCTTATTTTTCTGGGTTGAGCTGCTGAGGCAACAGGACAGAAGGAACCATTGAATTGACATGCATATCATGGCCCAAATGAATCCACTGACCTACTGTACATTCCAAATTACATGATAACCACATCAATCAAAACTAGAAAGAAAAGTTTGATAATATATTGTGCTCAGAGATTTAAGTTCATTCCCTTCTCTTTTACCTATATACCATCTTTAAATATCCAATGACACTTCTAGCTGCAAGACCACCAATTTAAAGCGACTCAAGATATAGCATATATGATACAGCAGCTTAACTAGGAGAGAAAAACAGGTACTATAACTAGTAAACTCCACTCAGCAGACAGGTGGTGACGCTACACTATGCATGATTGCAGCTATCTGATGATCGGTACCTTTTAATCGGAACACATGGGGCTTGCATCTTCAGACAAGTCATCGCCACCGTGGTGTTTCTCGCCTGTATCACAACCCAAATGATACTGTTTTAAGGAAAGACGAGAACAACAACATAAGCAGCAATGTAAGCTTCAGACTTCAGAGAGTGCAAAATGGTAGCATACATTGGCTTCCTCCCATCCTGCAACATATTATTTACTTGCAGTTTCCTCCCATTATTTGATTGCTCACCAGTCTGGGCTAGAAATGCCTGTAGTTTCAGGATAAGAGTGAGTAGAAGAGATGCATGGTTCCTACTTCCACAAGATAATGCTGCTCATCTGAGCAAGGATTAAAGGAAAGTGTTACAGTTGCGGGAATGCGTCAGACCCACAGTCATCGGTCATCTGATGTCTGTCAGGCACTAATGCTTAGTAGCAACAGATGGTTATAGGACAAACCACTTGTGTTCTATAATAATGGTCATTGGATATGCGGGAATGAGACCCACCTTTTTATTTCCTGTAACGAGATTTCCAGTAAAAGGAGCAACAATCTTGGTACTAGGTCCTTGAGGCCTCTTCAACCTTCTGTCCTCTTTTTCCTGCACGATCAAATCCATGAGAATCACAACAGACCTAAGAAAGAGTTTAAGACAATCTAGAAAGGTGCTACATTTCCAGCTCTGCTAGTAGGCTCATTGAATCGGTATGAATGTTGTTATAAAGCAAGGTTTGATGCCAGGAAAGTTCCTACAAAACCTGTAGAGATGGGTCTCCTTCACATCACAGGAACCCCCTACACACCATGGAACTCAACCACCAAGTATCATTGGAGTTGCATGTCAATCAGTTGTGTTGGGTGGAACCAATTAAATGTATACCTTCTTTCACAAGAGACTCTCCTCGGCTATGGCATCAAAAATTAAATCCTCTCCTTTCCATGAGATTAGATGCTTTAACACTCCAAGAACTCAAATGATAGCTTTGTAATTGTATCAAATGAAGTTTTGCAAACTTTAAAGCCTCAAATTTGTAATTGCAATTACAAGAGTTCCAAAAAACATTACTAAATATTTTCACAAAATTAAAACAAAAGGAAACATCTAAATCTTATTAAGTTTCAAAACTAGAAAGGTTCACATCCACAAGATGAGAACTTTGGATTGCAAATCATTCAGTGCTGATTTGCTCTGATATCATAAATCAAAATTGGTAGTCAATTGTACCGTTGAGCATTAATATGACTGAATCATACGGAGTTTTGATGCTACTGGAGTCTAATGATTGATGAATGTATGATTGAACATATTCCAACTGAATCTATTCTTCTAACAGATCGGTCTGATTATCATTCAAAGATCATATTTCCTAAAGTGATTAGGTGCCAATATATGGTCAAATAACTAGGTAAACAACTATTTCTTGTTTCTCAACTAGGCATGGCTCCCTTAAAATAAAAGTTGCCAAACAAGAGAAGCATCTATAATGTGCCATTTTACCTCCTTTGGTTTGTTCCTTTGGAGGGTATTTGTGAGCTGCACTTGAGGCCCAGCATCAGAATTAGACTTGTTCCTTGCCAGAAGGTTAATAGAACTGGAAATCAAAAAAGAGATACTTATAGATTTTAGTCTTTCTAATATATTATTGGAAAAATTGAAAACACTAGAACAAAACATAATTTCCAATTTCAGATGCAGTTGAGATCTTAACCTGGACTTTGATTGTCTGACAACCTGGGCAGCTCTGCCCTTCAGGCGGGTGCCCTGGCTCTCCGATGTCAAAGTTTTCTAATCACTTCCTTGCGGTCGCTGAAAAATTCAAAGCAGATATTGGGAAACAACAATATGAGCATCTAAAGTGCCAATATATCTTCTCAAAATGATGTCATGATCATGTAACAAGTTAACCTTTAATTTTAGTCCTCGGCTCTTCGCACTACAGGTTGTGTTTGTACTCTTTGAACCACCCTATAAAAATGACAGTTGTGACAGTCAGTGACCGCAGCAAGACTATCATGATTGAAATCAGAAGTGCTACCAGTGTTGTTCAGAAGAAAAAGAAAGGGAAAAGCAAGCTTGAAGGTTCAAAGATTACTATATTGATCAACTATCATAAGTCCTCTTTGAACTCACCTGCACACTTGACCCACAATTTGCCTGATTTTGTGATGATGCAAAGCTGCTGGGTGTTTTGGAATCCAATCTCACTGCACTTTCCCTATTGCCTGATCTTCTTTCCATGGCAAGAGAAAATGGGCGTGCATTGGTAATATTGGAACATACTTCTGTAACTGATCCATGCAAAGCAACCGAGGCAGATTTATTGTTGCTTGCAACTTCATTAGCAGTTGCCTTGCCTGAATGGAGACTGCTATCTGCCTTGCCAATTAGCTTCTGTTGTGAATGTTTGTCTCCCCTTGACAACTTAACCACTTCTGTCCTTGTTCCATGTTTTAGATCCAGGCCAGTCCTAATTGAAGCGACAGGCTCCTGAAAATAAGGCCAAATGAAAATAAACCAGATCATCCAGTGTTAAAAAAAGAGAAAGGGAAAAAGAGCTGTGTCATTAATCTGTTCTTTATTCAAGTGGATTTTTGGTGCTCCTATTCCACTGTTTCCTACAAGAAACACTGATAATATTAAAAAATCATATGTCTTACGAGCAAAGAAAGGAGTAGAGGAGGCATTGCAACCAGTGTGAAAATCAACTGTTACTACTGATGCCCTATGGGATGGTAAATACCAACTTTTCTTGAGTTCTGTAGCTTAAGCTTCCTAAAGTACCCATTTTGCATGTGGAAATGAATATTGCAAAACTTACAATGAAAATTGCTAAATTGTTCAAATGAAAGAATCTTTAAGTTGGAAAGTCCTCACTTCATCACGAAGCCTTATTTTCATAACACCAAATTACATTTTCATATGCACTTACTGATATAATTTGCTAGGGAGGAGGAGATTCCTCCTATCCACCTTGAATATCTACACTGATGACTTGAATGAACAACGGTGTTCCTAGACCCTTAAAATGAGATTAATATGATAAACAAGCAATCCAGGGTATTGTGTTGTATGCAGCAAGCACTTCTCTCATGCTCTGACAAGAATGTTAAGGATCAATCTAATGGCATAACAGAATTAGGCTTACACTATTCTCTTGACTGAATATATTCACTACACTATTAGGAGCAAACAATACTTAGCATATACAGTAAGTCTGTTTTACTATTAAGAATAAACTGTATACTAGGTAATATTCAACATTTCATTGGAGTACACCAACTTCTCTTTTTTTAATGCTTCTCTGAACTGTGGGTGCTGGCTATGATATATTCCCTGGTTAGATAACTAATATAAAAATAAGTTTTATCTGATTGGATGGTTAAAGGGATGCAAGGGAGAAATATTTTCTGATCAATAAATCATGCTGGGATTCTGTGGAGATGGTCAGTAAAAAGCAGGCTCTTCTTTAGCCCTGAGCTGAACGATGGAAAAGGAGTTATTGCAATTAGAAAATGTGCATGAACTACTGCACCCAAAACCCTATCTCAATCGATTTTGTGGACAGGGTGATCCATGATGGTTAAGATTACCCTCCTAAATGAGCTATTGCCTGAGTGTGTCCGTAGCATGTCATATTTCTAAAATAAACTTGGACATCCATATCTGACTGGGAAGTTGGAGTTGCTGCAGCATAGTGAAACAGACATTTCCAGTCCTTTGCCGGTCTTGATTTCATTTGGTTACTCAAGAACAAAACCAGCTTATTCAAATAACAATTAGTTTTATACACATGCAAGAAGACATTCCAAGTTCGCCATACCTTCTTCACTTCAGGAACTGATTTACAGTCTGGGGTTTCTCAACAGCCAGTTTGGTTTTGTCTGGTATCAAGTTGTGATCCAGTGCAAGCTGCAAGTCTCCAGGTCTAGAATTTGTCAGGTCTGACACAGACCCATTGGGAGCAGGCTCAGGTTCAATATTAGACCCTGGACTCTCTCGTTCCCTCAGAATCTCTTTGTCATCAACACTACTGATATCATTCTGTTCAATCTCTTCCATGCTTCTGGACAATGACGACAAGGATTCTCTGTCCAGGTCTTGTATCAAAGCAATGTTAGAATTTTTCTCCAGCTCACTTTTTCCCATTCTTCTTCCCAGTGAGTCGATATTTGATGCTGTGGATCCTGGATACCACTGTCTAGTTTGAAGAGTTTCACTGCACTTCGTATCCTGCTTGAAGGTTAGTGCTTTTTGGGTTCTCCTGAAGGGACATCCATAGTTCTGCTGCCCCATCTCTAAGACTTCCGTGCTGCAAAGCTGTTCATCATCTTCTCCAGTTTGGCTCGAATTACTACCATCACCACCATAATCCAATGTGAGCTCAGTTTGCTGGTTCTGCTGCAAGGCCTTTAAAGCTCGAAGCCTTCTATAGTATTCTTCAAAGTATGCTTCTTTTGGCAACTAAGCCACTAAATTTCTCCAGTTCCTCCTGGCGCCTGTCGTGAGTAAACACTGACCTTTTCTCCCATGACAATGACTCAGCTGCAAATCTTCCAAAGGATATAGAACCGTGATCAAGCATTTGTGAGACTGAAGCTTCCTGCAAACCAGATTAATAATATCAGTACTCTGCATAAAACAATATATTTAAATAATCACAGCATCCCAGTTATCTTTCATTGGCTTCTTTATATCACATGCTATAATCTCTGCTAACTTTGTACTAAACTTAATATAATATCCATATAAATCAACAGAAAATGTAAGAACAAAAAAGGAAAAAGGTATACCAACAGAGTTGAAAGGTAGTGTATTATGAGTTAAGAATTCAATACATGAGAAGAATAATGAAGTGGGTCACATCAGGAAATATAGAGAAATCAAACAAAGTTACTTAATAATGCTCCGAGCACCCATTGAGCCGCTCAATAACCAAAGTATAGGAATATTATATCCATTGTAGACCTTTTGAATACCAATATAACTTTATAAGCAGACATCAGGTGTTATTTTGTCCCAACTGTACATACTTCAAAAATATGAAAATGAAAGTACAAGGAGAGGAAAACAAGCAAAATAGAACCTAATAGACCATAGCAGAGAATAAAAGAATTAGTACTATTTCTGTTGCAAATATAGGGTAGTATTTGATACAATATATGAAATGTAAGACCATATATTAAAAAATCTGAATTGCAAAATGAAACAAGCAATAGATAAATAGCTTATCATTATAGTTAGCACTTCTACAAGCTGAATAATGTCATAAGAAAAGGTTAAAGAGAAGAAATAGATGGTTTGATATATGTAAGAATGAGTCGCTGTTGGTTTAGCACTCTAAAGGAGAATTAACGAAAATTTAAGAAAAAATTTGTGATGGTGAACAACCAAAAGAGATTAGAAAAATTACTTGTGAATCATCTTGATCAGATAACTCCTCCTGTGACCATCCATAATAAGCCTGACCAACATCGGCCGCCATTTGATGTCAACCAGCTACTTCACAAGTATTACACGATACTCCAGAGGCAAAGGCAGTCAATTGATGTTGCCTCCCATTTTACCAAGGTATAAGCACGGACAGATACCTACATTAGAAAAAAGAATGATAGCTTTAGTCATTAACCTTGATAATGCAAAAGTCAAAACATTGAGAATCATATTTCTATTTTAGATTGTGACAGTAAGAAAGTCAAAATATGGGATGATGATGATAGAGGAAATTTAATAACTTGAGATGAAGTCGCGAGAAAAGTAGGAAAATAATGGATCTCCTGAAATCTGAGCATGTAAAAGGGAAGAGTACAGCAGAATCTTTTCACAGTAATTTGTAAAGTATTTGCAAACTTTGCTAGACTTTTACGGTTTTACCGATACTCTATTCATCAAGAAATTTTAATATATTTTCAATGACCATTGTGGTAATAGCATGGGGTTGAAAACTTCTTGACCACAACCAGCTGAGACTATAATCAATTTGGGTTTAGACAAAATTCAACTGCTTGAATTGCATTTGCGAAAGTTTTCACCCAAAAAAAAAAAATCATATCTAAATAGGCTGAGTCAAAAGCAAGTTACTGTTCCAACTTTATTCCAAGAATAGTAATGTTTTGTCCATAGGTTTGACGTGGGGAAAATTTTATATCACATTTATAATTGTCTTGTAAAAACTGGTTGAAATCGTTTACATGGTCAAAAAGAATTAACAACAGTAAAATCATGATGCTCTGATAGGCATAGGAAATCAATGGGAAAAATGAAAAATCAAATAACTTAATACAGACTAATTAAAATGCCATTGAGCATCCTTTCCTTCCGGACTTCAAGGAGAACAGTAGAGGAAAATTCCATGTGGAGCGTTCCAGATCGGACACACTCAAACAAAGACTATTCCAATCAATAAACAATCAAAATAAATTAAGTTTTGTAAACAAGCTAAGACAGTAAATTAAAGTTAGTCCAACACTTACTGCAGTCAGAGATAGACATTAGCTGAAAACATATAATATTAATCTACTTTCATAAGGTCAGAACATTCTTGAACAAGTCAAACAATTGAAAAAGGAAAAAACCCTGGCTTCTGAATATAGCCAACTATTTGTTCAGTCTCCAAACCCAAATTCAGATCTTGTTGTCTTGCCCAACTCAAGCAGATGTTTGATTCGTGGCAAATCTCAACTTTCCATAAAAGAAACTAAATCAGGAAAAAAATATCAAAGCAGCTCTTCCATGATCATATAAAATTCAAAATCCAACACCAGATAATTTACTCTAAAAACCTGGTATAAGACAAAGAAAAAGATACATACATACATGCATACATACATACATACATTACATACATACATACATGGGGTGGGGCGGGGGGAGAGAGAGAGAGGAGGGAGATAAACAAAGCAGATAAGAAATAAAGAATCCAGCTAAATAGTGATCATAAGAAAGACGATGAAAATTTAAGAGATCGAGATAAATATTCCATCTTTGATGGGCAATCAAGATAGGGATTCCAAAATCAAATCTTTAGCATAAAATCGAATCCAACGGAACGAAGAACATAAAATCGAGCTCCCGAACCTTGTCAAGGGGCAACAAATCATCCATTTTGGGATCAAAAATAATCCAGGAAAAATCGCCTTAGGGGAAGCGAGACTGAAAGCAAGTGAAGCAGTTGATTCGTTAAATGATGGCGAAAACCGCACCAAATCCTTCGATTTCAATCCTTTATACCTCAACTGCCAAACCCGCTGGGCCGAGAGAGTAGAGCCGTGTGCTTCCCCAACAGTCAGTAGAGAGACGGTTCGAATGTTAGAGTTCTGATATTCTCACCCCAAAGCTTTCACTTGGTCATCACACGAAACTATGGGTGGAAACGTGAGAGTAACAACAGGGTGGGTGCAGAATATCAGTTTCACAGGATTCATAGCTTCTCTTTTAAAGAGTGGTCAGCATAAAACTATAAATAAATGGTAGGAGCGTGGGAGAAGCTCTTCTGGTGGCATGAAGGGACTCTTTCAACTATTGAAGCTTTGGAAGGGGATATCATAAAACAGCTTTCTCTGAGGACCTCTCGCTTTGCCTTTTTGTGTCATTTTTCTACGTCTTTGGGACTCACTTGATAAATTATTTGTCATTGTCTTTGGCTGGACAAATGGACCAAAAAGAGGCCACGTGGAATGTCTATCTCTGCCAAATGGTGAAGATGTCATATGCTTTATAAACACCCATTCCCCGGACGACCCGATGCCACACATCCTTTCACCGGTCAGAAGAAAAAATTATATCCTGCACTTCATGCACCACATGGCTGTGCACCACATTGATTAGATAATCTCATTTTATAGATTTTATTCATCATGCACTTATCTTGATGATTAGTCCAAAAAAAGAGATGATCTGATTGACATGATGTTCGACCAAATTGATATGGTGTAGAATATAATTTATCGAAGAAAGGATATTGGATCCATCCCCTTGGCTTAACATGCACTCCAAGTTTATTAGTCCACTGAACAATAACAAAAACATAGAGGATTAAGCAAGGTTGATGTGTAACCTATTTTTTTCCCATGCAGTTTCTTAACGTCCAATTTTTGCTTTGCATTGGAAGTCCTGGTGCTTTAACTTTCTGGTATATTTCACAAGGTGGAGAAGGAAAGCTAGCTCAAATTCCTTATTTGGAGACTGTGAAGTTCACCAGCTTTTACTTTGATGCCATATTAACTGATTACTTAATCCTGAAAACTCAAGGATTTGTTCAGATCATCTATGACGGAATACATATACAATATCTTTGAGGGGGTGTTATATCCAATGCAAGCTTGATCATATATATCTATATAACAGAAATCATCATTTAAGAAGAATGTGGCATTTCGATTATTTTACATTGCATGATTGGATACTCCATTCATTGGGTGGGATTTCTTTCTTCCATCGCTGCCCTTTCCTCTTTTTTCTTTTTTTTTTGTTGAATTGGCAGCTTACACAGTTCTTGAATAAATACATCTACTTACATCAACCATTAACAAATTCCAAAACTGACTCGGTAACATAAAGGAGGACTTCCACAACTCGGATCCACTATAATCAGCAACAAGAGATGCCATCCGGTCATTTCACCACCTTCTACTGTTAGGATTTATTCATTGGATATCTTACCTAGGATTCCAAGCAGGCCCTACACCACTGGGGACATGGATCAAAAATTTATATCAAACTTGATATCAGAAACTAATATATTTAGGATCATAGAAGTCATTTCTAATAAATTATTCTTTGAATATAGATATGTTGCATAAACCTAGCTCCAAACCTCTAACAACCAATATCAATACGCCTAACATATACCCTTCCAAATTCCCCCTCTCCCCTCCATGTACAAGATATCCCACGGATATCATTATCAGGCATGGCGTAGGCAGGGACCAACTCTCCACAAGGAAGTACATGAGTGCCATAATTGGGGTTTCATTGTCTGTCATTTTAGTTGATATCATGGATTATGATGTCCCAACGAACCAGATGAAAAGGAAACTAGAGGACATAAAGGAACTCAAAACCAAGGTTCTAAATAACACATCATAATGTAAATAAATATGTTATTTTACTATAAGGGTCTATTATAATGAAAATAATTAAAAATAAAAATAATGATGAATATATTTTTTTTATTTATTTTGATAATAATTGAGGGGATGACTGAAATAGTTATAATAGACGTTATAATAGTGATGACACTGTTACTTAAGACGGTGCTCAAAAGGCTGAATCACTAAAGAGGACCAAGACAAATCAATCGGAAAAGAAAAGAAAGAAAAAAAAGATCAAGACAAAATGGAACACGTGATGCCCATCCGAATCCAACGGCGCCATAAAATACTAACGGATGAACTCCATGGGTCACGCTTAGATTAATGCCAGTCGTCCATCAACTTAAAGCGAACGGCTAGATTTAATCGATAGTGCAACAAGGTTGTTAGGCTTTACCCATCGTCCCGGTCAAGCGTTCCATTGGTTAGAAGGCTTCGTGAGAGCAAACAGGAAGAGGATAATGGCTGCATCGTCCTCCCGAGTAATGATCCGATCCCAAGCGGTTCCCTCACAGAAAACGCGTTTCTGAACCAAAGACCACTAAAAGGAACCTTAACTAGAGTAGAGCCGCTTCCCACAGCCCGTTTCAGACGTTTCCCACTGCTTGCATGCTCCTGGAACTTCTGGAGCTCAAAATGCTACATATTCCAGTGGATCAGATTTTTTTCACTTCCAAGCTCTCTGCTTCGGATCTGAACATTTCCTCAGGAGTACTCGTGATAAATTCGAGCTCTTCCACACCAAAATCCATCAGTCTCATTCCATTTCCCTCATCGAATCAATATTGCTTCAGATGACATCAAAAATCTCATCACAAAATTCTAATACTCCAGAATCTCATATAATTCCTATCGGATGAATATATTCAGCAACATGCATCAAATCTTCAGAACTGTAGATCCGGGAAGACCGGAAGGAAAAAAAAAAAAAAGAAGCGAAGCGTTCGGTTCGAAGTCTCGTCATCCGTTTGAATCAAAAGAAGAGCAAAAATTTGAAACAAAAGGAATCGAAAGGGAGATCAGAGCGCGTACCATTTCGTTTCGTCGAAAGAATCCAAGAACAAAGAGATCTTGGTCATAGTTGGAACACGAGGAAGCGAAGAGGAGGCAGTAGAAGAAATCTCTCTTCTCTTTATCTCTCCCGACACCGAGCCAAGTAAAACTATTAGTAGATAGAGACGGTGCAGGTCATGGGTGCATAGTCTCCGGTTTGGGTGGTATCTTCCGCGAAAGAAGGATTCACCTTCCGTCGCACGAATCCACCGTTGAATCACCCAACGACGCTCTGAGGGCTGATCCAACGGTGGATGTGCGCGATGGATGGTGAATCTTTCTTTCGCGCGAAAGATGCAATCCCAGCTTCGTGGGCTCTGATTCATCTAGAGCCGTGGATTGGGTGGAGCTCCGAACGCGGCTGGGTGTAAAGAGGGTGGGGCACGTGAAGCGATGGGTGGGTACTGTGGGCTAGCAGTGCGTTGCTTTGGCCGGAGGTCTTTGGATTCTGCCCTCTTCTGGAACTAAATGGCTGAAATCGCCGAGCCATTCCCATCCTAAAAAGGTGTCAGGCCTGCCCTGCGCGACGTTCTTAACATTCATCTTTTATCTTGCAGGTACGTGCAAGAGTTATTAACCAGACATCGCTCATCAGTCTGATGCCATGCCTTTGATGAACGGATGCCATCACTTGCACGAAGGCATTAATGCTTATGATCCCCCTTTGATAAATACGTTCCCACTTTCGAGCACTGATCCTTCTTTACCCTCTTCAAATGGAAAGTTCTATGAAAAAAACCTATTTATTAAAGAAACAATAGCTATAGAGCATCTGACATAGATATCTAATAATGTTACATGACAAATGATGCTCGTGACCATGAACGAGGACTTAAATTATTTGCAGCAATGGTAAAGACAGCAAGTAAGTCTTTTATTTTTTATATAATAATTATAATAACATAATTCTTTACATAATATCATCTTTATTTTATTTTTTATAAAAAATTTTGTTAAATAAATTTAAAAAAATATTAAATAAATTTAATGATTACATATATATTTTATTGAAGATATTTTTTTTTAAATATAAATTATTACTATTTAAAAATTATGAAATATCAATAGTTTTATTTATCATTTTTTCAAAAAATAAATATAGAATCTATTAATTTTTTATCATCTTTTATTTATTTTTATATCAAATATAATAATTTGATATAAAAATTATTTTTTCATACGTTCATCCCAACCAAACACACCGAAGAGAGCTACAATATAGGGTCAACAAATTTACCAATTATTAAAATTACAAAGGCATTGATATCGTTGTTCGAGTTGTTGCCAGGGGCCATTCAATGCTGTAGTTTTTTTGCCCCCAAGCTTCATCCAGCATTCTCTGTGTCCTTTGGTTGACTTTTTGTGGTTACATTTATTTAATGCAAACGAGGACAGGGGTGTTGCGACAATAATAAAAGGGGCATCGGGTTGTTGGACATCTTGCTGCTCATCTCGGTTAAATGCAACTCATCTCCTCTGCATGGAACGGAAAAAAAAAACCTCATCTTCTCGTAACTTCTTAAAATTATATCACGTAGTTGATAGATGTCTGTGATGTTAATGTTAGGATGGATATTTCAGAGCCAAACAATCGTATTATCTTTCGGCTAATATCTATTTCAAAATAATTTTTTTAAAAAATAAAAATTTAGATAAAATAAAATTAATATTTTAAAATTCTTAATAGAATGGATCACGTGGCTTGCACGTAGCTCTCTTTATATCTGATTTGACATAATTTAAGAAAAAATTTTAAAAAAAACTCTTTGATATCTATACGAGACGCGATCCGAAATGCGATCCGAAGTCTTTTTTGAAGATACCTCATATGCTTCCTCCCTTCACGCACCAAATGGCCTCCGAAGATCATGTTCTTTGTGCTTCGCCGATTTGGATTCGATTTCAGAGAGACATCGAAGACTTCATGAGCACCACGAGACAAGCAAACCCACCTCGTAGATGCTCAAATCCTAGACCTCGAGTCGGAGATGAGATTTTCAAAAAAGACGACGGAGGATGACCCCTGCCTTCAGTTGATGGCAGCCACACCGCCGTCGCAGTTGGCGATCGGGAGGCAGAAGGGCACGATGAGCCGGCCGCGGTTGGTTGTCTCAGACTCTGGACGATCGTGTCTGGAAGAGGTGGGGAAGCACTCAATCATGCAGCGGATGGGGCTTCCGGCACAAGATCTGAGGATCCTGGATCCCCTGCTCTCCTATCCATCAACAATTCTGGGGAGGGAAAGGGCTATCGTGGTCAATTTGGAGCACATTAAGGCCATCATCATGGCCACCGAGGTGCTTATCCCCAACTCCAGGGACCCTATGGTCGCCCCCTTCATCCATGATCTCCAGTCTCGGGTCTCCAGCCCCTCGGGCGCTCCATACCAAGTCATGATGGTGATCCTCACCAAGTAGCGATGGTGATCTGCTTTGGAAATACTGACCTTGGTTCTCTTTTTCTTCTTTGGTTAGTTTAATGAATACATGGAAGGCAGGATGCTAAGGTTATTAGTTATTTCCCAAAAGACATTTATTTTAATTTTCAGCTAAATTAAATGCTAGTAATAGTTCAAATAAGTATTTCTGATTAAATGCTACAGTTTGTTTATAATAATCTTTTATTATTATTTTTTCTTAAGCTATATCACGTCAGATATAAAAAAATCATGTGCAAGTCACATGATTCATTCAATTAAGGAATTCAAACGGTGTTAGCTCTCATCCTTATTTGGAACTTTTTTAAAAAAAGTTTGTTCTCTTTTGAAAACTCAAGGTTTTATCCTGAAATGGACATTAGCCGAAAGTTAACATTTTAAAATAATTATTTGGTCATATTTGTGGATACACGATCTTCAAATACCTACTACTCGAATCCAATTATATATATTTTATAAATTTTTATAATATATATAATAGATAGATTAGAGGGCCTAAATTTCAAATACTCGAATAGGATTACCACTGCCCATTTATAAATTGATAGATAATTTATGTATACATACAGACTCTTATATATAAAACTAACTTATTACCCTATAGATGCAGTGGATGCGAACCCAAGAAACCCTTCTAATCTCTTCTCTTCTCTATTAATTGAAAAATTGAAAATATCGGGGCTTTACTTGTGAAGGATAGGAGCCATCTTGTTGGTAAGGGTACCAGCGACAATCATATAGTCGGACTGGCAAGGGCTGAATCGAAAGATCAAATCTCATAGCGAGTGCCACCTGTGTGCATCATCTCCACGGTGCAGCATGCAAGGCTGAAGGTCATTGATCAGATGGACTTGGCCGGCCCAGTTCATCAAATGGTCCACCTTCGATATCATGTACTCCGTTGCCTTCAACAGCCCCATTAGTGAGGACTTCGACAACGAGTTGGATAGGTGAGCGAGCGGGTGGGTGGGTATATGGGGTTGGAGATCGCGATGAAGAGATGGCGAAGGAGGAGTAGGGCACCGTCACCATAATTGCGACCGAAGTTCACTAGTAGGAGAGGAGGGTGAGGTGGATGGTTTGTGGGAGAATAGCCATCAGGGGAATAATGGTTTGGTCGTAGAGAAAGGATGAATGGTAGCTTGGAATAAATAAGAGGAAGGAGAGAGCAAGAGCATGGCGATAGAAGCGCGGAGATTCTAATGGAGAGCAAATGTTGTGAAAATCGGCAAAATATTCTGGACATAGATGTCAAATGAAGACTCCACCCATGTGGCGGATGGAGACTGATACCTCTTTTATATATATATATTAGCTTATAACCCCATGCGATGCATGGGACATGATTTTATAGAATAATTTTTGATTTTATTTTATCTATTTATATATTTTTTTAAAAATTAAATAATTAAAAAATATATTTATAAATAGCGTGTATTATTAGTTATCAGACAAATCTTGTAAAGATTCGATGATCTTGATTCCACGAAGCTCCTTCCTAAATACACCATTTCTTTCTATTTTTATCTTTAACTATTTTTAAAACCTTACATCTCTCCTTTCCTTTCTCCTTCGATCCTCTCCTCCTATACCCCCAATTCTCTCAATGGCAGTGCCAATAATATTGTGTGTCGGCTACTTTTGCCACTAATGGTAATAGCATCGTTGAGCTCGAGATGTAGAGAAAATATACCAATATATGGGACTTGATTGTAGAAATACCTCAGACTACCATATTCCCATCTTTTGTACGAAAAGGTAGCAATAGGTGGTGTACTTGTGAGATCTCAATTAGGAATTGGTTAGTGAGCATATCTCTAACTACTAACTCACGAGAGATCTCAACTTTAGAAATCAAAAAAAATTTTTAATACTGAAATTTTGAAGAGTTAAACTTTAGAAATCTTTTCTTCTTTATAAAAAGTTTAGAGATCTAAAGTTTTTAAAAAAAATTCCATCTCTCCTTCCACTTATCTTTCGATGAGTTTTGATCAGACTCATCCTTCTTCCATCATTTTTTTTCACAATAAGGATTTTTTCCAAGGAGGAGGATTTTTTTTTCAAGTAATTTGTGATTCATATAAACCTTAGATGATGGCAGTGAGGGATTTCAAATCCATTTTCAAGTTATTTGTAATTCACAAAAATCTTGGATGACGGTAGCGAGGGATTCCAAATCTAGGACGAAAAGGATACTTTCACAATGGCTCTTTGTTGGGAGTCATTTATTAAGCAAACACATAAAAAGTCTGCCATGGTCTTCTCGATCTTGCTTAATGTGCCTAGTTCATGTAGTTTATTGATGAAGATTTCAAGTAATTTATGGAGACGAACCCATCATTTTTTTGGATCTGAAATAAGGATTCTTGTTAATTTTGAAGGTTTAAACTTTAGATATCTTTCTTTTTTTATTAAAAATTTAGAGATCTAAATTTTAAACTTTTTAAAATCTTTCTTCCACTTATCTTTTGATGAGTTTCGATCGGACTCATCCTTCTTCCATCATTTTTTTTCACAATAAAGATTTTTTTCGAGGAAGAAGAATTTTTTTTTCAAATAATTTGCAATTCATAAAAAACTTGGATGATGGTAGCAAGGGTTTCAAATTTATTTTAAAATAATTTGTGATTCACAAAAATCTCGGATGACGGTAGGGAGGGATTTCAAATCTAGGACGGAAAGAATACTTCCACCGTGACTCTACGTTCGGAGTCATTTGTTAAGCAAATGCATAAAAATTTGCTATGGGCTTCTCGATCTTGCTTAACGTGCCTAGCTGGTGCAGTTTATTGGCAAAAATTTTAACTAATTTATGAAGATGAGGCCATCATTTTTTTTGAATAAATTATGTTCCTAGTTTCAAAACTAAGTCGGATTTTTTTAAATGATCTCCAAATTTAAATTAAATTTTAGTCTCTTAATTTTTTGAACCCATTTAATGTTGCCCTCTGGTACCTTTTCGATGACTTTCTCTCATCGAAAGTCATGCGTGGCACTCATCGATGATTGCCTGGCATCTTTATTTGCCTAGATGGCCACCGGTGATAATTTGGATAAGAAAAATTTAAAATCTACTTATCTATGCTAGAACTATCTGCATGGATGTCTTAAAATCATCCAAATAGATTTTTTTCGTCAATTGAGGGCTTTTCCCGCCTATGCCCTAATTTCTTCAAGCGTCGCATCCTCTTCTCTGATCAGAGAAGGCTCTTCTCCCCTAAATCGAAGGAGTTACTTGATTATCGGCATCATTCCGCAAAATGAAGGTCATTACTACTCGTGAGTGTCTGACTGCAGTCGCATTTCTCTTCAGCCTTCATCATCAATCGGGACTTGCAATTCCTTCTGCATTGGTAGGCAACCCGCGCTCCTTTAAATTCTTGTGTGGTCGGCATTGTTGTTTGGCAAGTTGATATACAGAGTATATTTTAAAATTACGAAATTAGGGCAAGTTGTTGTTTGGCAATCAAAAAATGACATAGGAGTCAGTAGAGGGTAGTTCATCATAGATTAGGGCAATATTGCATTTTGGTTGTTGATGGCTGTGTTCAATCATTTCTTTAGTGATAGGACAGGTTTTGGGATTGTTTTGGAAGAGATTTTGCTAAGATTTTTTGGTACTCTGTTTTTCTATTCGGAGTCATGCTCTACAATGCTATGGTTAGATTTTTTTGGGATGATGGGTTTGTGAATTTAGACATGTCCCGAAGTGTTTTCAATGTGTTGTAATGGTTCAGTAATTCTGTTATTTTTTATGATCAATATGATTAGATAGAGTTGATGGTTACTTTTAGGAATAACTCTATATGTGATTGAATATTTTTTCATTCATTGTAATGCAGAAACATTTGTTATATAATAGAACAATGTATCTATGTGGTCTTTATAGTGTATCAACTATTTTAAATAGTACATAGATTTCATAAAACTATATCCTCAATGTAATTAGGTCAATATTTTTGGAATGTGTATTGCTGAATTTTTTTAATGCATGTACATTTTGTTGGTTGGTACATTCCATCCTATTGTAATTGAATGCATATACACATTGTTGTTTGGAATATGCTGATAATAATCACTACTGTTTGAGTCTTATTTTAAATAATCATTAATGTTAAAAGAATATTAAATTTGGTCACTAATGTTTGAGTCATGTTTCTAAATAATCACTAATATTAATGGAATATTAAATTTGGTCACTAATATTTGAGTCCTGTTTTTAAATAATCACTGATGTTAAATTTGATCTTCAGAGTATTGGTGTACATGGCTTCAAATATATTTTCTATTATTTTTATTATGGTGGGAAGTTCGAATTTAGACCTACTGTATGATATGTCGGAGGGCAAATTTTAATCTATGATAATATTGATCTTGATAGAATATCTATTCCAAAGTTGGAGGGCATGTTAGAGGATATTGGAGTTTCCAACTTTTTATAATTTTATTATGTCAAGTCAGAAAAAGATTTGAATAATGGACTGAAATTTATTTTTAGAGATTAGGATATTTTACAAATAGTTTCAAACATTCCTCCATATGCCATGATACATGTTTATGTGGAACATGGAGATGAGGGAGTTCTTCGTGCATCCACTTCAGCTGTGCCGGATACTATGCCGAATCTAAGACAATTGGATGAATTGTAGTCTTATTCAGTTGGAGAGCCTTTGCTGAATTTAAAGTATGTGCTTATCCATTTATCTAGCCAAGATGTTGGGGAAGGCAGTGGGAATGTTAGGGCCGAAGGCAGTGAGGGTATTAGGGTTGAAGGTAGCGAGGGAGTTGGGGCTGCAGACAGTGAAAGTAAAAGCATAAGTATTAGAAGCATTAACTTAAATGACCTACAGGACAGTGATTACATCGATAGTGAGGGGGATCAAGGTCATGAAACTAGGGATCAAGAGGTTGAACCTAATGCTCAAGAGGCTGTTCCTAGGGATGAATAAGCTGAAATAAGGACTGAAATAAGGGCTGAAACAGCTAAACCCATGACTGAACAGGGAGAAAGCCAACATGATATTTCATCAGATTATACAGACTCTTTGGATTTGGATTCAATTGATAGTTCAGATGAGGAGAATGTAGATACATTTGATGTATTCAAAAAGAATTGATTCGAGTAATGTGCAGTTTAAGTTGGGTATGACATTCAAGAGTTTTGAAGTACTAAAAAGAGCAATAAGAGAGCATGCAATAAATGGGGGTCACAATTTGAGGTTGGTCAAGAATGACAGGGTGCAGGTGAAGGCAAAATATCAAGAGGGGTGTAAGTGGCACTTACATGCTTCGAAGATGCAGGATGGTTCAACTGCGCAAATTAAGTCCTACTATGATGAGCATACTTATCCAAGAGAGGTTTGGAATAAAACATAAAATCTAGTTACTTGGTCAAAATGTACGTTGACAGATTCAAGACTCAGCCTTCTTGGAAGCCAAGTGAGTTGGTTACGTAGGTCAGAAATGATTTGAATGTACAAATACTAAGGTCCCAAGCATATTGGGCAACGAAGAAGGCTATGAACATGATAGAAGGTACTATTGCAAAACAATACAGCAAGTTGTGGGATTATACTGAGGAGATTAGAAGGACTAACGTATGGAGTACAGTGAAGATGGCAGTTGATACACAGCAGCCCACCGATGAACCAATCTTTAAAAGATTTTATGTTTGTTTGATGATTGTAAGCAAGGCTTTTTGGATAGCTGCAGGCCTATAATAGTCCTAGATGCTTGTCACCTTAAAGGGCCATGTATGGGGCAGTTAATTGCTGCGGTTGACATTGATGGAAATGATGGTATTTATCCAATCGCATGGCTGTTGTAGAAGCTGAATCGAAGGATAGCTGTAGCTGGTTCTTGGAGCTTCTTCAACTTGATGTTGGCATGTACATGAAAAAAGAATGGACATTCATATTTGACCAGCAGAAGGTATGTTTACATATTATAAAATCTATAATATATTAAGGTAATTAAATATGAAGACAGTATATATGTTAATCAAATTTCTTGACAATGGCAAGGCTACTGTCTACATTTGATGATCTACTCCCAGGGGTTGATCATAGATTCTGTGTACGATATTTGTTTGCAAATTTCAAAGCAAAATTCAAGAGGTTGATACTAAAGGATGCCCTATGGAATGCAGCAAGGGCTACAACAAGGGCAGACTTGGAGTACCAGCTTCATATGATGGAATAGATTGATCTAGCTGCATACCAATGGTTGATAGCTGTTTCTGAAAGATTCTGATCTAGACATGCATTTAGGATATTTCAAAGATGCAATATGCTCTTAAATAATTTATCTGAGACTTTTAATATTTACATATTGCAGTCCAGAGATAAGCCTATTGTGTAGATGCTTGAAATGATATGCAAGGCTGTGATGTCAAGGATAATCAAAAAGAGAGAGTTGATGTTAAAACATGATCATCCTATTTATCCTAACATCATCAAGAAGTTAGAGAAGAATAAAGAAGTATCAAGGTATTGCCTTGCTACATGGGCTACCGGAAGCAGGTATGAAGTAGAATATGATGTTAATCAGTTTATTATGAACTTACAGGCCTACGAATGCAGCTATTATAGATGGCAGTTGACTGATATACCTTGTGCACGTGCCATACAGTGAATATATTTTTAAAAGAAGACCTGAGGAGTTTGTACATATGTACTTTCATAAAGAGACATATCTGAGAATATATTTTCATTTTCTTCTACCACTAAATGGGCATAATATATGGTCCAGGACCAACTTAGTCCCTCCGCTCCCTCCAACTGTAAGGAGGCCACCTGGTAGGCCTAAAATGCAATGTAAGAGGGCTATTGATAAACCACAAAACCCTAATCAAACTAAAATAAGAAAGACAAACACAATCATAAGATGTGGAAGATGCCATCAGGTGGGCCATAACTCAAGGACATGTTGGAGACAATCAGTAGGAGGTAACCCAAGAAAGAGGTAAAGATGAGGTGGTGCATCCACTTCGGCACCTAGAAGCCAAGAAAGTCAAGAGAATGGAGGCAGCAGTGGAAGATTCATAGGGTTTAGGCTCGCATCAGAATATCATGACACATAGGTTTGTCAATAACCGAGTATTCCTTACATTACCAATGAAAACTATATACTAACCAATTGATTGTGCTATCTTATAGGGGTCTACCAGCGAAGCAGGTGCCGGGAGGGATCGTACCGGAAGGGCTGTAGGCAGAGGTGGTACTAGAAGGAGAGCTGGATCTACTGTTGGGAAGGATAGATCTGCAGTAGGAAGGGTTGGATCTTCTGCTGGGAGGGGAGAATCTGCTACTGGGAGGGCTGGATCTTCTACTGGAGGGGTTGGAATTTCTGCTAGAAGAGCTGGAAGTGCTACTGAAAGAGTTGAAACTTCTGTTGGAAGGGCTACAACTTTTGTCAAGAGGGCTTCATCTACTGCTGGGAAGACTTTATCAAATACTGGGAGGGTTCATCTGCTATTGGGAGGCATTATTCTACTGCTACAAGGGCTGGAGTTCCAGTTGGAGGGTTGCATCTGCAGGAGGGCTAGATTTATTCCATCTGAGAGGACTGTGAGAGATACAGCTGCTGGTACTAGAAAGGGTAGACCGAGTTCATCTTCAGCTGATGCTCGAATGATCTATGCAATGTCGTTATGTTGTTTTTGTATGTAACAATGTTAGATTTTGGCACTTAATGAATGGATGGTCTATGCAATGTATTTAATGTATCATGTGGCCGACAGCTTTTAACTGCAATCACATATACACATACAGCTGATAATATTGATGAAATACAGATTTTGAATACATTGGATGGCCTATGAGCATGTATTTTGTTCGTCCCAAAACTATCTTAAATGTTTGAAGGGGGACCTCAAAGTTTTAGACTTTTTTTTTGTTCATGTGGCCGACAGGTTTTGACTGCTTTCACAACTTCACATACAGGTTCTTAATAAATTAGATGGGCTCTATAACACATATTTTATTTATCCTTATACTATCCAAAATGTTTATATTTGGTTCTCAAAGTTTCTATAATATTTTGTTCAGATATTGTTCTATTTTTTTGATAGTTGCCCACCTTGTTTGTTCACATATAGGTGCTAATACATTGCACTATTTTTAAAAGCTTCACAAAAGTATTTTTGAAATATATTAACAATTTTACGGGCTCTGTAAATAAAATCTGTATTTTTTTTGTTCAGTCCTCCCTATTTTCTGATAGTTTTATAGTTTATTTTGATATACTGTAAATCAAAACCTTTACACCATTACTCAAAAAATGCAAGAAGTTAACAAGTAGACCAACATAAAAAGATTTCATTTCATTAACAAACATTTCATTTTAACACCCATAAACCACCACCGTTAAGCATTACAAAATACCAAAATAGACTACAAAACAACACATCCCCAAGCAAACCCTGGTTCTTCAACAACAGCAGACCAATAACCAACCAAGGGATCAAAATAATTTTTCATACATCTTCTCTTTGACATGCCAGCATCCGATATATTTCACAATCTCATCGATTTTCTCTTTAAACCGATTTATTACCACCTTCCCATGTGGCAGATTTCAGCATCAAACCATTCAAAATAATCACATGAAACAATCCTTACCTATCAAAATAAAGAAATAGTCAAAAAAAAGAGAAAATCAGCTAGAAAAGCAAAAAAAGAGAAAAATCAGCTGGAGTTAGAGAAAGACAACTCATATCCCAAATCGTGGGCAATCAAAGAACCTTCGACCTGAATTTCTCTTTGTCCAAGAGGTCTTCATTTGAGCACGATGCCTATAAAAGCAAATCATTCATAATAATCACATGAAACAGTCCTTGCCTATCAAAAATAAAGAAATAATCAAAAAAAGGAGAAAAATCAGCTGGAAAAGCAAAAAAAGGAGAAAAATCAGTTGGAGTTGGGGAAAGACAACTCATACCTCAAATCGTGGGCAACCAAAGAACCTTCGATCTGAATTTCTTTTGTCCAAGAGGTCTTCATTTGAGCACGATGCCCATAAAAGCAAAATCTTTCACCGTCATTATTCGAAGTCCTACATTAGAATGAGCCATTGGACCCAACTGTTGATGAGCTTCTATTCATAGAGAACACATCTGACGGATGGCTATCGTAGCAGGGGAAAAATGGAGAAAATTGTGGGAACTAGGGTTTTAAGATGATGAATTGCAAAAAATGACCAGTCGAAAGGTATTTGGGAAGGTAGGGTTTCCAGTCGAAAGGGATTTGAGGAGGTAGGGTTTCAGTCGCAGAAAGGGGAAGAAAAGGAAACCCGTTTGAAGGATTTTAGGGATCCATAAGTAGATTTTAAATTTTTCTTTTTCAGATCATCATCGGTCGCCATTTAGGCAAACAAAGATATCAGACAATCACCGATGAGTGTCAAGCATGATTTTTGATAAAAAAATTAACAAAAGATACCAAAGGACAATATTAAACAGGTTCGAAAAGTTAAGGAACTAAAATTTAAATTTAAAGTTGAAGGTCATTAAGAAAATCTGACTTAATTTAGGATACAGGAACATAATATATTTATTTATGATCCGAAATAAGGATTCTTGGCTGCATAAAAGTTTGGGCGACACTCGGCGAAGGCCGTGATCCGTGGCAAAATCTCCGTCCTCCGTCCCCGGCTTTCGACCTCTCCTCCCTGCGGCCGCCCCACCGAGCGCCCCCCTCCCTCCTCTACGGCGGCCGCGAGGACGGATCCGGCGCCTATTCCGCCCTCCTCAGGACTATCCTCGTCTCGTCAGGACTGTCCTCTTCGGGCCCGATCACGGCGTCGCGCCGCCCGCCACCCCGACCGCTCCTCGCCCCTCCCAAGATCTCCGTAGATTAGATATAGATACCCGCCACTCCAAGCCTCCCACCCGATTCTGGTTGGGGTTTTTCTCAGCGAGCTGTGGCGATGCGAGTTGGTCCCTTAAGGTTTGATACGGGTAGGGCAAATTTTGTGGGTACCCTACCCGTTGCCATCCCTACCTTTATGCCCTCTCCTCCCCTCATCCCAAAGAAGAACCTCTCCCAAATCCACAAGTGCTTCCCATTATCTTGGAGCAAATCCCTTCACTCCCACCATCAGCAACACCATCAGAGAAAGAGAGAGACGAATTAAAACCACCACCCTCTCCCGCAGCTCCCCTCATGGACTCCATCAACTCCCTATCCGCCCATGGCCGCCTCTCCGAGGCCTTCGCCGCCTTCTCCCTCCTCCTTCGCCTCCATTCCTCATCCCCACGCCTCCTCGTCCGCCCCTCACCTCCCTTCTCTCCTGCTCCACCGCCCGGAGAGCCCTTCCCCAGGGCCAGCAGCTCCATGCCCTCGTCCTCTCGCTCGGCCTCTCCGACAACCCTTACTTGGTTTCAAGCTCACATCCTTGTATTCCGCCTTCGACCTCCTCGCTGACGCCCACGCCGTGGTCGAAGGAGCGATAAAATGCAAACTTTGCCGTGGAATCTGCTTCTTTCCGCCTATGTGCGCAATGGGTGTTGGGAAGATGCGATTTTGGCGTACAAACAGATGGTTGAGAGGGGTGTGAGGGTCGATAAGTTCACCTACTCGGCTGTTCTGAAGGCTTGTGGTGAAATGAGGGAGTTGGAAATAGGGAGGGAGATACATAGAAGGATAGATGGCAGCGGTTTGGAATGGGATTTGTATGTTTGGAATGCTTTGGTTGCGCTGTATGTCAAATGTGGAGCGTTGGAGGTTGCAAGGAAGTGTTTGATGGAATGGCTGAGAGGGATGTTGTTACTTGGAACTCCATGATTTCAGGGTATGCATCAAAGGGAATGTGGGAGGAGGCTTTTCAATTACTGGAGCGGATGCCGGAGACATCAGAAGTGAACACTGTGACTTGGAATACTATCATTGCGGGGAATCTGCAAATGAGTAATTTATGGAAGTGCTTAGATTGATATCCAGATGAGGATAAGGGGTCAGCTATAGATTATGTAACTTTGGTTATTGGTTTGAAGGCTTGCTCTAGACTGGGGTCTGTGAGGTGGGAAGGAGATTCATGGATTGGCCATTCGCTTCCATTGTGAAAAGCTTGAGAATGTCAAGAATGCTTTGATTACAATGTATTCTAGATGTAAGAACACAGGTAATGCTTACATTTTGTTCCGAACAAGTGCAACTCAGAGTTTAATTACTTGGAATGCCATGATGGCAGGATTTGTGCATATTGACCAAGCTGAGGAAGCTTGTTTACTTTTCGAGAAATGATTGGTTGTAGGATATGGCCAAACTATGTTACAGTCACAATTGTCCTTTCTCTCTGTGCCCGTGTCACAAACCTCCGGCACGGGCAAGAACTCCACTGTTATGTTACAAAACTGGCGTTTGAGGGCTACCAGTCGTTATGGAACTCTCTAGTTGACATGTACTCAAAGTCTGGAAGGATGGCAGCAGCCCAAAGAGTATTCGATTTTATGAAAGGCCATGATAAAATCTCCTACACTTCATTGATTGCAGGTTATGGATTGCAAGGAAGGGAATCACTTCTTTGAAGCTTTTCAATGAGATGATTGACTGTGGAATTGAACCAGACCACATAACAATGGTGGCCGTCCTCTCAGCTTGCAGCCACTCTGGACTTGTAACCCAAGGACAAATGATCTTTGGCAGGATGGTTGGCTTATATGGCATTGTAGCGCAAGTGGAGCATTACTCTTGCATGGTTGATCTATATGGACGCACAGGCCTATTAAGGAAGGCAGAAAAGATAATTGATCAAATGCCAGTCCAGCCAAGTGCCGCCATGCTGGCTACGCTTGTTGAGGCATGTCGGCTACATGGGAACATAGAGATCGGGGAAAGGGCTGCAAAGAAGCTCTTGGAGATGAAGTCTGATAATCCCAGCCACTATGTTTTGATTGCTAATATGTATGCATCTGCCAGGTGTTGGCATGAGTTAGCTAAGGTCAGGATACTGATGAGGGATATGGGCATTCAGAAAGCTCCAAGTTATTCATGGCTGGATTTGGGGAATAACTTATATCCTTTCCAGGTAGATAGTACCTCAATGCAGCAGGTAAATAGTATTAGTTCTTGTTGTGGGGTTGGCTGATCAAATGAGGGATGCTGGATACTTTGGTAACGAGGAGATATGGTTTGCTGAAGCAATTGGGCAATAGATAGAGTGGGAACAGTGACCAAAATATTATGAAATTTATGTCTTTTGATAAGATTTTGAATGTCCAAGTTGCATAATTCATGCTGTCAAATGGTGGCTCTTTGCACACAAAGGATCCTAGGAAATAAACTTATCGTTTTGAAGATAGTGATATGAACCTTTATGAGGAGCAAGGTGTTGGAGTAGAGGACGGACATGGCTGGAGCTACTGAAAAATAGTTGTTGAGGAACTTCATTGCCGCCTTTTGCTGTTGACCAAATGAAATTTTGGCAGTTTTGAAAGTGGATTCTGGACAGTTCTTATTTGGCCTGGTTGTAGTTGTTCATTTTGTAAGGCAAGAATTTTACTGCAGCAGTAACAAGAGATGTGCTGAGTTGGAATTCTTCATTTACGTCCAGGATTATGATGAAAATGATCCAAAAACACAAGGGGGACTGGATCTTACAAGAGTGACAACTAGAGAACTCATCTCGTGGGTACCTAATTATTGTTGCCTGTCAATTCCACACTGTGGAGCTCTTCTTTTTACAAGATAATGTTTGTCTGTGATATATTCTATAGATTTCCTTATTTGTCTTGCATATTGCTTTTCGATGTTTTAATTTTTAAGAAACTTGTCTTAGCTGAAAGAAAACTTTACCACGGTATTTTTAACGAGTGTAAAATAAAGGCTCAGTTTAATAAGTCAATCCATATTCGTTGAAGTCATTTATAAGCAATAAATTATATTATTTTTAATAAAAAAGCCAAAAAAGTTCTAGAACTTAGTTTTGAAGGTTTTATAAAAGAATAAGAATAAACTAGAAGACTGCTAAGGTTTGATATTTGTCCTGACTATATATTTAAATTAATTTACAAAGACTTAAGTATACTGATTGAAGGAAGGTGTGGAAAGTAATAGGGGTTAAAAATAATATTTATATGAGAGTAAAGAAGCCTAAGGATGTGTTAAAAAGGATCAACTAGCAAATTAGCAAACTAAAGAAGGAGTTATACATCAGCTATGAAAACTGTAGCACTAAAAGATTTTACTTTATAAAACAGAATTGCACCATGAAAGTAGAGAAGAAATTCTTGTTTTAATTTGATATACATGTCTGGATATAGAGAGATGGCCAGCCTATTGCATATTGACTTGACTAGTTGGTTACGACAAAAATGGGTTTTCCTAAAGGTTTAAATATTAATCCTACTATGAAGAAAATACCTTCGATCAGTCACTTTAGGTGGTGAACACTGTGTTTCTTTTCCTAATAAGAGTTTCCTTTGAAGACTATCAAACAGATAAAAATGGACAGGGAAATAATCATTGAATTCTGATGTACCTATCTTAGCATGGTCAGTCACAAATCTTCCCTCAAGTGTCCTTTCTAGTTTGAACTCATTACAGTCAACCATATAAAAAGTTATGATGGTTACTGGTTACCATAGTTCCTCTCTAGAATCTCCTCTTTTGAATTTTCGAAGAAGAAAAGAAAATGCGAGAAGATATTTGGCCAGCTAACAAGTGAATTAGGATACTTGAAGCCGTAGAAAGAGGTGTCTCTCCTTTCTGGTGCGTCCTTGCAAAAAAAAAAGAATGAAAGGAAATTCTCAGACCTTTCAGCTTTTTATTGATATGGGAATTAAGGATCCTCCAATGTGGGCTAAATTGTGAAATAAGGAGACCGCTCCCTTCTTCACCCCAGTCTTCTTTCATTTCCTTTTGCTCCTCTCTCCTCTCATAGATCATAGTTCTTCTGCCTTTTTCACTTAGGAAATAGTCCCCCTAATAATCTGAGAATACCTCTAATGAGTAATTATTTTGTAATGTCACAACTTTTGAACAAAACAATCATGACACAGCCCTTGCCTTTCCCAGCACAACAATTTGTTACTCAGCTGGGATCATGTCTTGTCACCAAAAGTTTCTTTAAATCCTGTATAATAGAACAATTCAGTGCACCTCCTTGCATACACATTTTTTCGCTCTTGTTTGATCTCCAAAAGATATCATAATATCATATATTTTATTAAGAATACAACACCCCCATCCACCAAGCGGTTTTTCTGCCCTTGTTTGAACTCCATAAGATATTAGGACATCATATGTTTGTTAAGAATATAACATCTCCACCCACCTCACATTCTTGATTCTTTTGTTAAATTCTCTTAATCTGAAAACAAGGTTCTGTTCCTTGCAATTTAATTCTTGTTTGTGATCCACATCATGGTTGCCTTTGTGTGTATCTCTGATGGATCTTGCTGTGTCATTAGCATAGGATTCCTGTGTTTAATTTAGCTGTTTCGTGTTCATTGGTGAACTTTTCTGTAAGAAACATGTGGTCAGGATGTTTTGATACCAAATATGATCTAGTAGCATATTTAATGCCTTGCTCTTGCAATTCATTCTGTTTTTTTTCCTTCCTTTCTTTCTTTTTTGGTCAGCAAATACGGGCTGGAGGACAATACAGTGGACTTCATTGGTCACGCATTGGCTATTCATAGAGATGATCGCTATCTAGATGAACCTGCCCTTGGTACTGTAAAAATGATGAAAGTAAGGCTTGTTGCTAAGTGCATACATGCTTTTTGATTGGTCAAAAATTTGAATTTTTGTGTTTTCTGATTCATGAAGATGACATTATATTTATTTGCGCACGCTCCCCAGTTTGTTAATGGATATAAAGCTTACCCAGTATAATGAACCTGCTAAGCACTTAATTGTCTAGAAAGAGCTTCAAGAGGGACAAGAAATTGAACTGATGAAATCATATCTCCCAACTCTTAGTCCATTGCAATCAAGCATCATCCATGTTACCTGATTACAGTCTTTACAGAAAACTATTTAAGTTGCAGATACCCTCTTTATTTTGTGGTATGTAGGTGAAAATTATGAAGCTTAGTCCTCTGAGTTTCTTAGTAGGAAATAAGTTGTTAACTTTTGGACATTTCAAGACACTAAAGTAGCAAAGGGAGGGAATCCGTTTGTTGCATATTATAGTTAATGACCTGGCGTTGTTATTAAGAATGCTGTAACTTTCACTCATACAACATTACTTTTTCTTTTTTTTTTATATTTGTTAACATGGTTTTTATGAGAGTGGAGAACTGGGATGAAATGTAACTACTAGTGTATGATGCGTGAAACACGAACATTTTTCTTGTGCTTCCTTCATATAAATCTTCGTTCTTTGCATGAGAATCTGCATGGATCATCTATGCAATTACCCTATAGTGCAGTTTCTCTCATAGTTGGTTGCTTTCTGAGGATATATTTTAGCTTTATGCCCTAATCTGAATAGTTCTTAACCCCATTAGTTGCTTCTCAAGTTTCAGGCTTTGAATTATGAAATCTGTTACCATCTTATCTTCTATTCTCCTGGTTGTTCCTTAGATGTACATTGGTGATTTCTGTTTTCCCTTAAAGAAAAAAAAGCACAGGACACCCTTGTCTTCAAACCAGTTGATTTAGCAAAAATATGCACCATATTGGACTCAAGTAAGCTGCCAAATACCTGCTATCAGTTCATCATGACCCTTTGTTCATGTTCATATGCTCTTTGTAGGAATCGAGCTTCTTGTGTCTAATCAGAGAATAACTTTTAGTTCTCTGCAAAACTGAATTAAATCTCTTGCCAAAGCCATTATTCTGGGATAAAATTGTTGCTAATATTGTTGGCTGGTATTTGTGATAGTTTTATGCAGAATCTCTAGCTCGTTTTCAAGGAGGGTCACCATATATCTATCCTCTATATGGATTAGGAGAGCTACCATATGTTGGTCATTTCCATTTTGTGACTGCATTATAATTTTTATAATATCTCATCTGCTTAATTTGAGGTGTTTGCTGCACTTACAGGCTTTTGCATGCCTTAGTGCTGTTTATGGTGGAACATTCATGTTAAATAAACCAGAGTGCAAGGTGCTTGAATGCTACTATACATGCTTATCATGGTTTTTTTAATGATTTAAGAAAGTAGAGATGCAGTTTTAAATGATCATACAAATATTTTGGAACGATACTGAATTGTGCTGTTTAATGAAGATTTTTTTTGATAGATTGCATTAAATTCACTCTTGCCAGGTTGAATTTGATGTTGAAGGAAAAGTTTGTGGTGTGACATCAGAAGGGGAAACTGCTAAGTGCAAGAAGGTCGTACGTGACCCTTCCTACTTACCAAATAAGGTAAACGTCCATATTTTCTCATAAACTCTATCTGATGGTATCTTAGAATGTATATTGTCTGTGATTTATTGAGGATGTTGGTATATTTTCAATATTCTGGACAATATATGCCACTATATGAGTTGATCAGTGACATATGCATTTCAGAACATCGTATTGTACCAGAACTAATGATAGATTAGTTAGAGTTTTGAAGATAAATGACCACTCACTAAAACTAAAAGACTTTCACTTGTTGGCCACAGGTTAGGAAGGTTGGAAAGGTTGCAACGGCGATAGCTATTGTGAGCCATCCCATCCCAAATACCGATGACTCTCATTCAGTGCAGGTTATTCTGCGACAGAAGCAACTAGGACGCAAGTCAGACATGTCAGTCTTCTTCCTTGAAGCACCAAACAGTTTCATGTCTTATTTATTGAATTCTTCATGATATTTGTTTACTCTTTCTGCAACACCTGTCTTGGTCTGTGATTTGCATGTCATATGGTTTTATAGGTATCTCTTCTGTTGTTCTTATTCACACAATGTTGCCCCAAAAGGGAAGTTCATTGCATTTGTCTCATCAGAAGCTGAGACTGATCGTCCAGAGATAGAACTAAAGCCAGGAATTGATCTTCTTGGGCCAGTAGATGAGCTATTTTTTGATAGTTATGTCAGTTTCGAACCTGTCAATGAACCATCTCTGGATAATTGCTTCATCTCAACAGTATCTCTTGATGATGCATAATCAGATGTTCTAGCTTCAAGTTGCAGAAATCCACTGACAAGTGCACTATTTGCAGAGTTATGATGCTACGACACATTTTGAGTCAACTGTCATGGATGTGCTTCATATGTATCGCATGATCACCGGAAGGTAATGACTTGGCCTCATGTTTATGCCCTATTTCTCTGCAATCCTTTCCTTGCAGAATAATGCTCTGAAGCCAAGCCATGCATGGCCAGATACATATAAATACTTGTCACACTATTGGCTCCTTAGATTTTATTCTCTAAGCAACTGTCTTCACACTTGTGAAAACATGCACACAAATTTCCCTATAATCCTTCTTTCCGTACAGAATAATGCTTTGAAGCCAAGCGAAGCATGGTACACACATATAAATACTTAGTGCACCATTGGCTCCTGATGTTTTATTCTCTACGCAACTGTCTGTACAATTGTCATGAGTCAAATCTTGGAAGGTAATGCGGACTGCCTTCAAGATATATTGTCACTAATTAAATTGTCAGTAACATTGATTACTGTGTTAGGTACACATAGGTAATATGAAATCAAATTCTCAAAATACCCCTAAGTCAAATCTATTAAAGATTCTCATTAAGGCTACTTACAGGTTTCATGTGATTTTTTTGAGGGGTAATTTTGTCTAAAATTTTATTGCAACATTGCCAAAAAAGTGGTAATCTGGACAGTCACCCTCCCTAAGGCTATCTAGATTACCTCATGGGGGGCAATATAGATTGCCAAGACAATTTGGATTGCCACCAAAAAGTATACCAAATACAGCAATCCAATGAGCCCATTTTAAATTGCTGGCCAGATTGCTAGCTACCAAACGCAACCTTAGGCTTCATTTGTAGTCTTGGGTCTCTCTCCAAAGTTGACTGTTTCTTTCTTTATTGTTTTTAATGCATTGATCATGGTTAAAACAGAGTGACCTTAGCTACAAACCTCTATGAGCATGACCTAAAGAGAGATCAAATTGAATACAAAAGCTGTAGTGAACATCCTTTCCATGACCTCCAAAGTCTAATATTTCTGCCAGTCTAGTTCTCATATATATGCCCTTCTGCTTTAAAGAATATATCCTACACATTTAGCTTTCTTAAATATCAATACGGGTGCAGCACAAAATTGCGAGTTCAGGTGAGAACCACAGATACTAATGCTTTCTCTCATATGATTACAGGCATCCATGATACACCTTGCATGCGCGGCATGTGGCTAGGACCATAGTCTTCCGTGGGCTAGAATTCTCATTTGCTGCTATATATATATATTCTTGGATTTCTTTGCATCCGAGTTTCAGTGAAGCTTCACTCAAGAATTTTTACAAAGATAAACGATGATACTAGAATTATGACAGTAAATAATTTCCTTAAAAACTACACACATTCTTAAGATTCACATTTGTCTCTTACAAATTATGCATAAATAGTGAATACTGCACTTTTGAAGATCCTTTATGTTGTCTAGAACACCATCTCAATACATATCATAGACCAAAGTTTAATCCATGCCAAATGTGGATAAAACTAATTAAATTTGTCTTCTAAACTTACACAGTGCCTATAACAATTAATGGACCGTTTTGAGACCATAGGTGAAATCTTACTGAAAAGATTTCAAGGCAAAGAATCCATTACATAGTAATTCCTTCTCTGATATACTGCTTTTTGAGTTTGTTTTGTGAGGACATCATTGGACAAAACAATAAAAAATATTCTAAATCACCAGCTACATTGCGGTTTTGTCATAAAATGATTCCCAAAGAACATCAAAACAGGAGTTGGTGGAAGACATCCCGTAGGAGCCAGCAGGTAGAGAGGAGGAACCTAAAAAATTTCTCATCTGAACTTAGAAGGTTATAAATTTATGATACAGAAAATATAAAGAATTCCTCTTCAATACTCGTCTTTGAGAAATTCTTTGAGAGTTCCAATTACATCTCGGTCTTTCTCTCTCTCTCCCTCCAACTTTAACCCTTAGTTTGATGGTTTCCTCATCTAACCACAAGTCCAGATTGCCAACATATCTGGCATCTCTCATTTACTCAGTCAAAGGCCTTCAGAATCTCATACATGTCAGGAGCAAGCGGGTTTGATCTATCACCCACCACAAATGGATGGAATCCATTCCCTTGCTTAGCCCATGCCTGTTCAGGAACCTTGCTAACGGCCAGTTCCTCATTAGTATCTTACAGCACCCAGCAGCTGCATCTTAGCAATCAAAACATAGTGCCCAACATTCTTTGTCCTCATTTCTGGCAGCTTCCTGTTAGATGTATGTCCTAGAAGTCAATTGGACTGATACATATAATCTTTCTAAGGCATAATTTGTAATATTGACTTATTAATGAAATAAAATTCGGATTATTTATCTATTCTATTGTGTAATGTGTCTATGGATCGTCCAATGAATTAACAAGATGATGGCACATATTTCAAAAATTGAGAATTTGAGGCATGTGCCATTGGTGGTTGATTCATAAATTGCTCCTGACTGTAGGAGCATCACGGGGACGGTGATCGATCTAGATAGGTTGGTGCATGGATCGCTTTCTTATGAGTAGATGAGTCTCGAATCTACAGCGTGGGGATACTGAGCGAAAGTGCAGGTGCGAGCGTGACCAACACGAATAGTCACTTGGATATCTATCTTTTCGTCGTGACATACTCGATGTTGCAGTAGTGTGAATAGTTCTTCGACCTGTGGTGTCTCGGCTATTCATAATGAGGTTGCTGCAGTTTGATTACACCATAACTCGGTCTCCTAGTTATATGGAGATTTGAGGTGTATGTTGGTTGCAGTAGGTTCATTGTAGGAATAGGGTGTGCACCTGTATGGGATCAATTGATCCTGGTAGTTAGGAAGAAGTCCTACGAGGATCATGAAATTAAGTTCGGAAGTCCATGGCCATGGCAAGTGTGAATGATGGAAAGAAGTTTCCATGAGGATTCATTAAGAACTCAGATTGATTGAATCTTACATATGACAAGATCAGATTGATGAGTTATCTATGATCTTAGTCTTGTCGGGACTCATGATAGAAGAATCGGACCACACGGTAACTGCACCTAGAGGTTCATCTATTCAGTTCTGCTGGATTGTCACTACATACTGCTAGGTGTCACTGGTTGATCATAGGACTAATTGAAAATTATTTGATGATCAATAATTCTCGAATTAGCTGAATTGAAAGGAGTTTCAATCCATTAAAAGGAGTTTCAATGATATTGTTGATGGAAATCATAATATATCCTATTATCAGATAGAATTGAACTTATGGGGTCACACAATAAGGAATTTGGTCTAGGATCGTACAATTGAGATCATGTGGTTCCAATTGGTTTGGATTTGAGAAATCCTATTGGGTTTAGGAAAATCATGCTAGCACATGGTAAACCCAAATCCTCTTTAGACATGAATCTCTATGAGATGGGGATTGGACCAAGTCAATATAGGCAGTCAAGAATTGGTTTCTATCATTACTTAAGTTGAGAGAAATTAAGTTTGAACCCAATTGGATAGGGTCCATGGGCGCCAACTGTTGGCGCCCCCCTTAGTCCTACTGCGACAAGGAATAGGAAGAGGAGGATGGGGCGCATGCCCCATCAGGGTTTGGTGTCAAAGAGAGCAAGTGGAGGCACCCAAGAGTCCTAATTAAAGTTGGTTTTGAGTTTCTTATGAGATAAGAATTTGATTGGATCAATTTCTAAACCAAGTAGGGTTCGTTTTGCCTATAAAAGGGCCTTGAGATGAGATATCTTAGCCCTAAGCAATCCAAGCCAAGCCTCCACACCTCCTCCTCTTTCTCTTGAGCTCTCCACACCTTCTCCCTCTCCTCTCTTCATCACGCCCAAGAGTTGGGCGTCCTTGGTCTCCACGCCCAAGGGTTAGGTGCCTTCTTCCTTCTACGCGTAAGGTGCGAAATGCTGATTTGAGAGGAGTTCTCTCATGTTCTTCTTCCTCCTTTGAAGATTGCTTGTTAGTTCTTGGTGAAGAAACAAAGAGGAGCATTCCTAGATCTGTCCCATGGATACTTGTTGAGGTCGGACGCTTGTGCGGCGCAAAAAGGAACCAGAAAGGGATATCCACGATCATCAAATTACGGTGTATATCTATCTGTGCAAAGACGAAGATGAGATCTTCATGCTTATGTTTTATAAATTTATTTACTGCATATAGATCTTAAAAACATGATAGGGATGATTTAATGAGATGAGAACTAGAAGATGCATGCTAGATTAAATCGTTTTCGCTGCATATATAAATTTTATTGTTTTAGTATGCATACTGTTCTAGATTTTTCTTCAATTGATATCAGAGCCAGATTGCATGATCATGTTCTTAGATCTGAAATTCAGATTAGATCTGAATTATTTTGCTTATGATTCGATCTCTGTTTCAGATTAGATTTAAAAATTCATCAATTGTATGTGAAGTTTAGATGAGATCTGAATCTTATGTTTTAATTAAGCATGATTGTTAGATTAGATCTACTTTTCTGTTTTATTTGAATTTGATTTTTGTGCTATGATCTGAAATTTAAATGAGATCTAAAATATTAGATCAGAAATTTTAATGAAAAATCAGAAAATATAATTAATAAACATAGGGTTAATCAAGGATCATTCTGAAGTAAGATTGTCTTGGTATAAAAGTTGTTTATGCTGAAAGATTGTCCTAGGATGATAAGAGATGAAATCCTAATCGCACATCTAAAATTTAGACTGGATTTAAGATTTTAGATTAGAGATCTAATTGATAAGCAAATTGGATTAGTCTAAGTTCATCCTGACATAAGGTTGTCCTGGCATAAAGTCGTTTATGTTGAAAGGTTGTCTTAAGATGATAAGTAATCAAACCCTTTAATTAAAGTCATCTTTTGAGAAAGAAAAGACTTAATTATGTTATGAGATAATCACAATATGGTTCATTGATACAAGTGGTGATCAAATCGAATCACTACGATCCTTGGTGTAGGGTTGTATCATGAATTCACCTAGATGGTTGCAACAGGTCAAGTAGTGGTGAGGAACCAAAAGTCGTAGTCAATTTGGAAGAGGTTGACCTATTGGTGTTTAAGGCAAGTGCTTTGAAAGGTGGTTACTTAAGTAGGATCGTTGCACCAGTAGCGGAGAGCCTCTTACCGATCTTCATTTACCCGACCAATTTGGTTGATCAATTCTGATTTGGGGTGCTTAAGGTTGAGTTCACCAAATTACGTTGCACCATGAGTTTGGTCTTGATGAGCCAAGACGCGATCTCACTAGTAGATCCAATCAATTGTGGATTTACATGTGATGTAAATAAATAATTAAATCTAAAGAAGATCTAAATTAAATCTCCTCACAAAATATTAAGTCGAGCGATCTTCCATCGTTGTAGTTGTGCGGGTCCTTCTGGATGTTGACTGTTCTTGACTGGATACAGTGGTTCAGTTGCATCAAGAAAGATGCAATCTGTCTGTTAGCATAAGATGCTGTGGGGTGGAGATGGGATTGGGCCTAATAACTGTCAGATGAGGGTCTCAATGACGGCTTCACTTTTGCAAGAACAGTGGGTCTGACTTAACTAAGGAATGAGATCAATAACTGTCAGTGAGGCTTTAGAAATTAGAGACCGGTAATTACTGCAACTTGAGAAGCTTTGGACAAGAATTGTCCACTTATCGGTTGATATATCGTCAAAAACTGTCAAGTAAGGTGGTATGCCAATTGATGGGACCGCAGTACCCATTTGAAATCCTAATCGCGGAGGTTTTCGTTCTCCACTTGAGGAGTGTGGAAGATTCGAGAAAATAGTGGGAGTCAGTTTGTTTTAAAAATAAAAATCCTAAACAAATTAAGAAGTCAATTACAAAATCTAACTAGAATCTTTTCTTCATAGAAAAATATCTGCTTCAAACCCTCTAGCTCGAATCTTAGAAACAATCGATTGACTAGACCCAATTATAAGGATTGGCTCAGGAACTTAAAGATTGTCTTGCATTTCGAAAAGTTGAGCTATGTTCTTGATCAAGATCTTTCTGTACTACTAGCCCGTCCGACCCCTGATCAAAGGGCTACCCACGAGAAGTGGTTGGATGACGATAATAAGGCACGGTGCTACGTGCTGGCGTCTATGTCCAATGAGCTCCAACGCCAGCATGAGGATATGAAAACTGCTAGGAGCATGTTAGCCCACGTACAAGAGTTGTACGGTGAGCAAAGTCACGCAGCTCGCTACGAAGTGTCTAAGACTCTTCAAGGTGAAAATGCGTGATGAGCAGTCAGTCCATGAGCATTGTTTGACAATGATCAAGCACTTTGAGGAGCTTGAGAAGCTTATGATGTCCATGGACAAAGAGTTGCAGATTGATTTGATCCTGCAATCTCTTATTGATTTATATATGCAGTTTATTGTAAACTACCATATGAATAAAATTGAGTGCCCTAAGGTCGAATTGCTCAACATGTTGGTAACTACGGAAGGCACCTTGAAGAGTTTAAGGGGCACTGTTCTAGTTATGGAATGGACTTCTTCTAAGAGAAAGTCTGCTGGAAAGAAAAAGAAGTCCGTGAAGAAGCAGAAGATGGAGAACAGGCGAAGAAAGGAGGTTCCCAAGCAGAATGCCGTAGAGAGAGAAAATTATTTCACTGCAAAAAGGACGGTCATTGAAAGAGAAACTGTCCTGACTACCTGACGAGCCTTAAGAACAAAAAGGATAGCACACCTTTTGAAAGTATGTCTGACTTGCTCGTTATCGAAACTAATCTTACGGTTTCTTTTACATCTAGTTGGATGAAAGACTCTGGATCTAGTGCTCATCTATGCACTTTTATGTAGGATCTTGAGGATAGTAGAAGGCTGAGGGAAGATGAGATGACCCTACGAGTCGGAAACGGAGCAAGAGTTGCTGTGGCTGTGGAGACATACCCTCTGCGACTGCCATCAGGATTTAATTTAATTTTAGAGACTGTTATTTTGTACCTGCGGCTAGCAGGAATTTGATTTTTGTGTCTTGTTTAGCGTAGGAACTATGTAATTAGTTTTCATAAGGACTACTATATCATTTTTTTGAAATAAAATGGTTGGAAGTGGTTTTTAATTAACAGTCTCTATCAGTTACATGTCGATGTTTCTGTGAATATAATCGAGCAGGATGTGAATGCCATAGGAGCTAAACGACCTAGAGATGATATTAATCTCAAGTATATGTGATACCTTAGGTTAGGTCATATAAGAGAAGAAAAGATTAACAGATTTGAGAAAGATGGGCTCTTGGACTCATTGATCTTTGGATCTTATCTAGTCTGTGAGTCCTGCCTTCAAAAAAATGATCAAACTATCTTTGTGGGATAAGGGAAAGGGTTACTGAGATACTTGTCCTAGTACACAGATGTGTGTGGCCCATTTGACGTGGCGGCCAGAGGAGGTTATCACTGCTTTATCACCTTTACCGATGATTACTCACGGTACAGATATGTATCTCATGAGACACAAGTCTGAAGCTTTTGAAAGGTTCAAAGAATTCAAAAATGAAGTAGAAAAGCAAACTGTTAAACTTCTTAAGGTTCTTTGATCAGATCGAGGAGGTGAATACCCTAGTGAAAAATTTTTCAATTATCTCAAAGAATACGGCAGTCTCCTAATGGACTCCATCTGGAACATCTCAATTCAATGAGATTTCAAAATGGAGAAATCGAACCATATTGGATATGGTTCGATTCATGATGAGCTTCATAGACCTTACTACATTTTTTTGGGGACAGTCTATTAATAGCAAATTATGTGTTGAATAGGATTCCTTCTAAACCGTTCCTGCCACACCATATGAGATATAGCACGGTAAGAACCAAGTCTAGGTCATCTCAGAATTTGGGGTTGTCTGGCTCATGTCAAAAGACAACAGGTGGACAAGTTAAAAGTCAGGTCTTTTAAGGCTCGTTTCATCGGATATCCTAAAGAGTCTTTAGGATATTATTTATACTTTCTTGAGGATCACAATGTGATTGTGAGCCGGCATGCTGTCTTTCTTGAAAAATAATTTATTCAAGATAGAGACATAGGAAGACAGATTAAGCTCGAAGAGAAAGTCTTTGAAGAGTAACGAGCTTCAGAACCTGAAGAACCCATTTATATTGAGCCAATACGTGCATCTCCTCCACCTCGCAGATCTAGTAGGATTTTTCGTCTTCCTGATAGATACTTGGATATCATAATAGAAGATGTAGAGAAAATATTTCTCACGAGAAATGAGGTTCATGTTGATGACCCTAGGACTTATGACGAGACAATATCAGATATCGACTTCGAGAAATGGTTAGAGGCAATGAAGTCGGAGATTGACTCAATGCACTCAAACCAGGTCTGGATCTTAGTGGATCCATCAGAAAGTATTGTATCTATCGGGTGTAAATAGATCTACAAGAGAAATATAGGTTCAGATGGAAAAGTAGAGATCCTTAAGATAAGTCTCGTAGCAAAAAGTTATAGTCAACGCGAAGGCATTGACTATCCGGATGTCTTTTCATCGGTGGTCATGTTAAAATCCATTCGAACATTGCTCGCTGTTGCAGCATATCACGATTATGAGATATGGCAGATGGATGTGAAAGTTACTTTTCTGAATGAATATCTTGAGGAAGATATCTACATGGAACAGCCTTTGGGTTTCACTTCTGATGATGGAGATCACAAAGTCTACAAACTGTAAAGGTCCATTTATGGACTTAAGCAAGTATCTCGGAATTGGAACACTCGTTTTAATGATGTTATCAAATCGTTTGATTTTATCAAGAACAAGGAGGAACCATGTGTGTTCAAAAAGGTCAGTGGGAGTGCTGTCACTTTTCTCGTACTGTACGTGAATTACATAGTTTTGATTGGGAATGATGTTCCCATGCTGACATTAGTCAAGTTATGATTGTCTAAAAAATTCTCCATGAAGAATCTTGAGGAAGCATCTTTTATTTGAGGATTAAGATATATAGAGATAGATCTAAAAGGATGCTAGAACTTTCACAGAGGATGTATATAGAGGAGGTGCTGAAGAGGTTTGGCATGAAAAACTCCAAGAGGGGACTTGTGCTCTTTAGGCATGGAATTCATCTCTCCAAGAAAATGTGTCCCAACACACTGAAAGAGATAGAACATTTGAGCAAGATCCCTTGTGCTTTGGCCATAGGGAGCCTTACGTACGCCATGCTATGTACATGACCTGATATAGCTCATGTTGTGAGTGTCATGAGCAGATATTAGTCGAATCCAAGCGAAAAGCACTGGACATCTGTGAAATATATCCTTAAGTACTTGAGAAGAATTAAGGATATGTTTTGATCTTGGAGGTGGAGAATTGGGGGTGCAGGGATATACTGATTCAAACTTCATGTCTGATATTGATGATCGAAAGTTGATATCATGCAGTGTATTTTGTGCAATGGTGGTGCTGTGACCTGAAAGAGTTTAAGCAGCTTGTTACAGTAGATTCCACGATGGAAGCAAAGTACATTGCCGCATCGAAAGCTGCAAAGGAAGCATTCTGGTTCAAGAAGTTTGTTGCGAAATTGGATGTGATGCCATCAGATGCTATTTCCTTTACTGCGAAACAACGGTATCATAGCGTTTGTTAAAGAGCCGAGGTCTCACCAGAAGTCTAAGTACTTCGAATGATGATTTCACTTGATCCACGATTATCTTGAGAAGAAATACATCGAAATATAGAGAGTAGACACCACGGACAACATGGTTGACTCATTGACGAAGTAGCTGAGCCAACAAAAATCGAAGTCCATCTTGAGAAGATGAGACTTAAATTTGTGGCCAATTGGCTTTAGTGTAAGTGGGAGATTGTTAAATGTATGTCCTAAAGTTAATTGGGCCGATATATATAATCTTTCTAAGGGCATAATTTGTAATCTTGACTTATTAATGAACAAATTTGGGTTATTTATCCATTCATATTGTGTAACGTGTCTATGAATCGTCTAATGAATTAATAAGATGATGACACATTCTCAAGAATTGAGAATTTGAGGCATGTGCCATTGGTGGTTAATTCATAAATTGCTTCCGACTGTAGGATCATCACGGAGACGGTGATCGATCTACATAGGTTGGTGCACGGATCGCTTGCTTATGGGATGAGTCTTGAATCTACAGTGTAGGGACATTGAGCGAGAGGCAAGCGCTTGTTAGGGAACAAGGGTGCTGAGTGTGGTCAATATGAGTAGTCATTTAGATATCTACCTTTTCGTCGTGACATATTCGATGTTGTAGTAGTGTGAATAGTTCTTTGACCTACGGTACTTCGGATATTCACAATGAGGTTGTTGTAGTTTGACGATATCATAACTCGATTTTCTAATCATATGGAGTTTTGAGGTATATGTTGGCTGCAGTAGGTTTATCGTAGGAATAGGGTGTGCACTTATATGGGATCTATTGATCCTGGTAGTTAGGGAGAAGTCCTATGAGGATCATGAAACTGAGTTCGGAAGTCCATGATCATAGCAAGTGTGAATGATGGAAAGGAGTTTTCATAAGAATTCATTAAGAACTTAGATTAATTGAATCTTACATATGACTAGATCAGGTTGACGAGTTATCCATGACGTTAGTCTTGTCGGGACTCACGATGAAAAAATCGGATCACACGGCAACTGCACCTAGAGGTTCATTTATTCAATTCTATTGGGTTGCCACTACATACTGCTAGGTGTCACTGGTGGATCGTAGCACTAATTGAGAATTATTTTGATGATCAATAATTCTCGAATTGGCTAAATTGTAAGGGGTTTCAATCCATTGAAAGGAATTTTAATGATATTGTTGATGGAGATTACAATATATCCTACTATCAGACAGAATTGAATCTATGAGGTCACACAACAAGGGATTTGATCTAGGATCGTACAATTGGGATCATGTGGTTCCGGCTGGTTTGGATTTGAGAAATCCTATTGGGTTTAGAAAATCATGGTAGCACATGGTAAACCCAAAATCCTCTTTAGACTTGAATCCCTATGAGATGGAGATTGGACCAAGTCAATTGCAGGCAATATGGGTAGCCAAGAGTTGGTTTTCATCATTAATTAGGTTGGGAGAATTGGGTTTGAACCCAATTGGATAGGGTCCGTAGGGCGCGAACTGTTGGCGGCCCCCTTAGTCTTACTGCAACAAGGAATAAGAAGAGGAGGATGGGGCGCATGCCCCACCAGGGTTTGGCATCAAAGAGAACAAGTGGAGGTGCCCCAAGAGTCCTAATTAAAGTTGGTTTGGGTTTCTTATGAGATAAGGATATGATTTGATCAATTTCTAAACCAAGTAGGACTCTGTTTTGCCTATAAAAGGGTCTTGAGATGAGATCTCTTAGCCCTAAGCAATCCAAGCCAAGCCTCCACACCTCCTCTTTCTCTTTAGCTCTCCACACCCTCTCTCTCTCCCTCTCCCCTCTTCATCATGCCCAAGAGTTGGGTGTCCTTGGTCTCCACACCCAACGGTTGTGCGCCTTCTTCCTTATACGCGCAAGGTGCGAAGTGCTGATTTGAGAGTTCTTTCATTTTCTTCTTTCTCTAAAAATTGCTTGCTGGTTTATTGGTGAAGAAACAAAGAGGAGCTTTTCTAGATCTGTCCCGTAGATACCTGCAGAGGTCGGACGTTTGTGCGGCTTAAAAAGGAACCAGAAAGAGATATCCACGATCATCAAACTATGGTGTATATCTACCCGCACAAAGGCGAAGATGAGATCTTCATGCTTATATTTTATAAATTTATTTACTGCATATAGATCTTAAGAACATAATAGGGATGATCTCATGAGATGAGATCTAGAAGATGCATATTAGATTAAATCGTGTCCGCTGCGCATATAAAATTTTTGTTGTTTAAGCACCCATGCTGCCCTAGATTTTCCTTCACTTCCTTACTGCCCTTCCTCAATCTCTACTTCCCATAGACTGGATATACCCCAACATGTGCCCTCCACCTGCATCAATTCAAACAATTCAAAAGCTTTCCCTCACTTCCCTTTCGAAGCATAGCCCGAGATCATCGAATTCCAAGTTAGCACATCTCTTGTTACTGCTGCAGTAAAAATTCTTGCCTTACAAATTGAACAACGACAACCAGTCCAAATAAGAACAGTCCAGAATCCACTTTCAAAACTGCCAAAATTTGATTTGGTCAACAGCAAAAGGCGGCAATCAAGTTCCTCAACAACTATTTTCAGTAGCTCCAGCCATGTCTATCTTCTACTCTAACACCTTGCTCCTCATAAAGGTCCATATCACTATCTTCAAAACGATAAGTTTATTTCCTAGGATCCATTATGTGCAAAGAGCCACCATTTGACAGCATGGATTATGCAACTTGGACGTTCAAAAATCTTATCAAAAAAGCATAAATTTCAAATATTTTGGTCACTGTTCCCACTCTATCTATTACCCAATTGCTTCAGCAAACCATATCTTTTCATTACCAAAGTATCCAGCATCCCTCATTTGATCAGCCAACCCCACAACAAGAAACTGATACTATTTACCTGCTGTTTTGATGTAATATCTACCTGGAAAGGATATAAGTTATTCCCCAGATCCAGCCTTGAACAACTTGCAGCTTTCCGAATGCCCATATCCCTCATCAGTATCCTGAGCTTAGCTAGCTCTTGCAAACACCAGGCAGATGCGTGCATATTGGCAATCAAAACATAGTGGCTGGGATTATCAGACTTCATCTCTAAGAGCTTCTTTGCAGGCCTTTCTCCGATCTCTATGTTCCCATGTACCCGACATGCCTCAACAAGTGTAGCCAGCATGGCAGCACTTGGCTGGAGTGGCATTTGATCAATTATCTCTTCTGCCTTCCTTAGCAGGCCTGCCCGTCCACAGAGATCAACCATGCAAGAGCAATGCTCCACTCGTGCTGCAATGCGATATAAGCCAACCATCCTGCTAAAGATCATTTGCCCTTGGATTACAAGCCCAGAGTGGCTGCAAGCTGAGAGGACGGCCACCATTGTTATGTGGTCTGGTTCAATTCCACAGTCAATCATCTTATTGAAAAGCTTCAAAGAAGTGATTCCCTTCCTTGCAATCCATAACCTGCAATCAATGAAGTGTTGGAGATTTTATCACGACCTTTCATAAAGTCGAATACTCTTTGGGCTGCTGCCATCCTTCCAGACTTTGAGTACATGTCAACTAGAGAGTTCCATATCGACTGGTAGCCCTCAAACCCCAGTTTTGTAACATAACAGTGGAGTTCTCGCACATGCCAGATGTTTGCGAGATGGGCACAAGGAGAAAGGACAGTTGTGACCGTAACATAGTTTGGCCATATCCTACAACCAATCATTTCTCGAAAAAGTAACAAGCTTGCTCAGCTTGGTCAATGTGCACAAATCCTGCCAACATGGCATTCCAAGTAACTAAACTGCAAATTGCACTTGTTCGGAACATAATGTAAGCATTACCTGTGTTCTTACATCTAGAATACATTGCGATCAAAGCATTCTTGACATTCTCAAGCTTTTCACAATGGAAGCGAATGGCCAATCCATGAATCTCCTTCCCACCCTCACAGCCCCGAGTCTAGAGCAAGCCTTCAAACCAATAACCAAAGTTACATAATCTATAGCTGACCCCTTATCCTCATCTAGGGTATGAATCTAAGCACTTCCATAAAATTACTCATTTGCAGATTCCCCACAATGATGGTATTCCAAGTCACAGTGTTCACTTCTGATGTCTTGGGCATCCGCTCCAGTAATTGAAAAGCCTCCTCCCACATTCCCTTTGATGCATACCCTGAAATCATGGAGTTCCAAGTAACAACATCCCTCTTAGCCATTCCGTCAAACATATTCCTTGCAACCTCTAATGCATCGCACTTGACATACAGCACAACCAAAGCATTCCAAACATACAAATCCCATTCCAAACCGCTGCCATCTATGCTTCTATGTATCTCCCTCCCTAATTCCAACTCCCTCATTTCACCACAGGCCTTTCGGACACCTGAGTAGGTGAACATATCGACACTCACGGCCCACTCAATCGTCTATTTGTACGCCAAAATCGCATCTTCCCAACACCCATTGCGCACATAGGCGGAAAGAAGCAAATTCCACGGCAAAGTTTGCATTTTTATCTCTCTTTCGACCACGGCGGGGCGTCAATGAGGAGGTTGAAGACAGAATATAAGGATGGGAGCTTGAAACCAAGTGAAGGTTGTCAGAGAGGCCGAGCGAGAGGATGAGGGCATGGAGCTGCTGGCCCTGGGGAAGGGCTCTCCGGGCGGTGGAGCAGGAGAGAAGGGAGGTGAGGGGTGAACGAAGAGGCATGGGAATGAGGAGTAGAAGCGAAGGAGGGAGAAGACAGTGAAGGCCTCGGAGAGGTGGCCATGGGCGGATAGGGAGTTGGAGTCTATGAGGGGGCTGCGGAAGAGGGTGGTGGTTCTAATTCGTCTCTCTTTCTCTGATGGTGTTGCTGATGGCGTGGAGTGCAGGGATTTGCTCCAAGATATTGGGAAGCACTTGTGGATTTGGGAGAGGTTCTTCTTTAGGATGAGGGGAGGAGAGGGCATAAAGGTAGGGATGGCAACGAGTAGGATACCCACAAAATTTGCCCTATCCGTATCAAAACCTTAGGGGACCAACTCACATCACCACAACTTGCTGAGGAAAAACCCCAATCGAAGTCGGGTGGGATGCTTCGAGCGGCGGGTATTTATATATAAGAGCCTGCATGTATACATAAATTATCTGTCAATTTATTAATGGGCAGCGGTAATCCGAAGATTTGGAATTCAAATCCTCTAATCCACCTATTATATATATCATAAAAATTATAAAATATATATAATTGGGTTTGAGTAGTAGGTATTCAAAGGTTGGATATCCAATAATACATGTCCTAACATTAACATCACGACCATCCATCAATTATGTGATATAATTTTAAGTTGAGGAGGTGAGTTGCATTTTCTTCTTTTTTTGTTTTGATGAAGAGGAGATGAGTTGCATTTAAGCAAGATGAGCATCCCCATATTTTTTTCTTTCTAAAATCGTAGTTTAAAGAAAAATAAAATTATAGCGATGTTCCTTCAACTTTTTATAATTTACATCAACATATAAAATTTTTGAGCTTTTTTAATTAGACTCCAATACTTAGTTTACGTTGCAATGTAGCTTAACTATCCATCGGAGCTCTAAGACCATTAGCAGAATGTATGAAATGACTAAATTATCCTAGAGGAGGTCCCAATTTATGAAATAATTTTTAATTTATTAAATGCTTTTCCAATTTATTGATACATCCTTCGGGAATGGAGTTGGTGGAAAAAGAGGCTGACCATATTCCAAGGTCGTGGCATCATCTTCTCTGCTGTCGGTGATCAAGATGCTGAAATGCTAAAAGTCCACCTGTACAACCATCAGTCTTTCCACCACCTCCCTCCTCTTCCTTCTTCCATTCCCCAACCACCCTCTCTCTCACTGCCTAGGCATGTCTCTATCTTTCCTCGCCCCTTTTCCAACCACTGGTGGTGACCCTCGTGTTGGCTGAACCCCCTCCCTCCTGACTCTCCTGCCGTCCCTACTGCCCCTTTCGACTCCGACAAGCCTCGGGAAACAACCCATTTGAGAATTATGGGGTTTTAGAGAATATGTTTTTTTTCAAACAATGTCATGCAGACTATCATTAACATATCAGCTAGTGTAGGTACCAGAGGAGGGTTCACTGACAAGCCTGAGAAATGTCGAGACTTCTATCACTCATGTTACTGTCTCGGTGGGCTCATCATTAGCCAATATAGTGGGGCTCATCATTAGCCAATATAGTTGGGTTCCTATTCTAACCCATTAGAGCCCATCCATCCAGTTTACAATGTTGTTCTGGATAGATACCATAAATCACTTGATTTCTCAAATGTCCTGAGCAGCAAGGTACCTAATAAGCAACCACTGGTTGAAAGTGCAATAGACCTAATTTTATATACCTGTCAAAGTAATACCATGAAGGCCTCATAATGATGGGGCAAAAATCCAGCTATATTCATCATACCCAAATAATGATCCTTTCAAACTGATTCATGTAGCAGGAATGGCATGTCATTTTCACCTTTTTTCAAGTTGAATTGAAACATCATTCAAATGTAGTTTGTAACTGTTGTTTATTTGGTAGATTCCTTTGCGGAACAGAAGCCTCAGATCTTAAAAGTCAATGTATCATTAAACGACTTGTAGAAACTTCTGGCAAAAGGGGAAGGAGGAACAATAATCGAATGTAGGCTCACATTTTTTTTGTGCATGGTTGTGGGAAATATCATGCTAGAGTGTAGAGATAATTTTTAATATATCAAAAATGTGTTCTCACTATGCTCTAGGTGGTGCAGTGCAAATTTAGAGTAGTGTTTGAAGTACCATTCTAACAGGAGGATTTCATGTGTTGTTGTAGCAGCCTCCTAGGTGATCAGAGGTGGAATGATAATGGAATGTATCCATAGATATTGGATTCATTTGTTTCCTGTCATTTTACTATAGGAAAAAAATCTTGGTGTTTTGCACTCCCACAAGCCCACAATAGATGCATTTCATGGTGAGTATGCAAACACCTGCCTTTTCCATAAGCATACCACTTATTGGTCAGGATTACCTATAAGGAATGCCCAGTGAATTATTAGCTACAACCTGAGTAGCTGGAATAATTTTGGATAGTGTTCAGAATTTTCATGTAAGAGGATCTGGATCGACGACATAAGAGATGCTCCATAGGATCCTGTCTTCGTTTCTCATTTGTAAAGCACTTATCTCTCTCTCTCTCTCTCTCTCACACGCACGCATGCACGCACGCACTCATGCCTTCCTTTTCTTCTTGGCTTCATTATGTTCCATATCTTCTTTGCTATCTGCTGTTTGAGGTGTATCAATATTATATTCCTCTCTCTCTCTCTCTCCTCCCTTCTCTATTCCTTCTCTCT
>KE505155.1:239344-269042 GCA_000441515.1 Elaeis oleifera | reverse complement strand
ATATATATATATATATATATATATAGCATTATTTAATGACATGAATGCATGTTGATAAGTTAAATAAACTATGTTTATGTGCTAATAATACATGCTCTAATTCCCCTCTGTAGCAAAAAGTTATTACCATGGAGCAGTCGAGATCAAGTCTGGAGATAGGTCACTCTTCAATTGGGTAGGTACAGTATCTAGGAAAAAAGTTTTGATGGGACAAACTCATAAGGGAGTTTGTAGATCAGTTGGCCAATCAATGGAACCAAAAGAAGTAAAACAGTTGACGGGGCAGAACAAGAATCTCATCTTTCCAATATTGGTATGGAACTATCCCTTCATCATACTTATGTTGATCAGCTAAGTCCAAACTTGACTCTCAAGAGGGTCAGCAAAGTTCATCTTCGAACCCGATGAGGGATTTGAAGGAGCGTATCACACTCTTTTGGGGGTCAATTTAGTAGTGGAGGGTGGGTGAATCATCTTCTACATCATGAAGATCCTTTGTTGGAATTGTTGGGGAGCGGCTAAGCCTTCGTCAATTACACAAAATTTAAGAAAAATATATTTTATACAATAAAGCTTAGTGATACTAGCAATTGAGCAATCCAAATTTCATGTTTGTCAATTTAATCAATAAAGTGGTAAGATCGATTAAAATCAGGAAAATTAATAGATGAAATTCAATGTCATTTGCCCATGGCCGTCATGTGACTGCACGTGGCCCACTAAATAAGCATACGTGGCAAAAACATTGTTAAGCATTGTTGACATGGCATGTTATGTGGAAGGGCAAGGGATTGGCGCATGTTAGCAAGGCTAAGGAGATTTGGACTCGTGGGGAGGTAAAGTCGAGGGAGAGGATCTTGGCACCGACATTGCCGGTGATGTGGAGCTCAATGGAGTCATTGACGATGGTGAAGCCGAGGAAGAGGATCTTGGCATTGACATCGCCGATGATGCGGAGCTCGACGCGGTTGTTGACGACGGCGTTGCGGATGAGGTTGAGGGCGTTGGCCTGGAGGATGCTGAACCCGCTTACCCTAACCCGGGTTTGGACTAGATGGGTCGAGTGGGCCGACTGCTCGAACTTGGGCATATTGGCCATGCCCAACGGTCCCCTGTGGTACATCACCACGAACTGTCTTCCTGTACTGGATTCCTACCTTGTTCGATCGGTTCTCCGCGTGAATAGCAGCATGATGTTGTGGGAGAGGTATGCCATTGGTGGTGAGGTGGTGGTTCCAGTGGCGACGAGGAGGTACTGGACACCGACCTGCTGGAGATCAAATTGGGGCTTCTTGGGTTTGACGACCAGGATGATGATGAGGATGACGACGATGGCGAGGAGGGTGAGGAAGGTGAGGAAGAGGCAGCAATAGCCCTTGAGGGAGGCGGCCGAGGAGGAATAAGAGGAAGATGGGCCTAGGTAATGGGTGTGGCTGCTTGGAGGAGGGTAGGGCCGGCAAGGGTGGTCATCGCCGTTGGCCTGGTTCGCCCAAGACATCATCACCGCTGCCACTATTCCCGTCATTCTTCATTGGATTTTGGGATTCATCGTCAAGGGTTTCTCTTTCCAACTCTCACTCGCATTATAACTTCTTTGGTGCTTCTAAATGGCGTTGGTTTGTTTTTGCCACGTATGCTTGTCACGAATGCTTGATGACATTTTTGCCATGTATGCCAGTTTAGTAGTCCACGTGCGGTCACATGATGGTCATGGGCAAATGGCATTGAGCTTCGTCTATCCGTTTTTCTGATTTTGATCGATCTTACCATTTTATTGATCAAATTGGCAAACATGAAACTAGGATCATTCGATTGCTAGTACCCTAAACTTTATTATACAAATGCATTTTTCCAAAAATCTACTTCATCAACATGGGTTCTCTATCATATGTTTCTTGAAACCAAACTATCTACTAATTCTTTGGGTCACATTAAAAAAATTTGGGGCCAAGATGGAAAGTTTACATGGTTCCATCATAGGATCTATCTGGAGGCATTCTTATTGCTTGGGTGAAGAGGACCGGGCAAGTCACCTTCTTTCACTATGACTGTCAGGTAGCCTTTGCTATTTTACTCCAACTGGAACTGGCAATTGCTTATGCTAGTACATGTCATTATGAATGAAGAAGGCTACGGGATCAAATTAATTCAGCCTTGTCTTTGGATTTGCCTCGTGTATGTATAGGGGACTTTAACCACATCTTGGCTCTTGAAGACAACGCTGGAGGCGAACCTTTCAAATTGATAGAGAAGGGAATTGCAAGCCTTTTGCATCAATCTGGGTGACTTGATCTTGGATTCCATGGACCTAAATACACATGGTGCAATAATCGCCAAGGTTATGTTCGGATTTGGGAGAGATTGGACAGAGCTTTGGCTAATGATAAATGGATGTATAGTTTCTCTAATTCCACTATCCATCATTTAATAAGGTATGCTTCAGATCATTGTCCAATTCTTCTATCCATGATTTATGAAGCACCACAAGGTCCTTCCCCATTTAGATATGAAAAACAATAGCTTTCCTATGCCATAATTCATGAGGTTGTTCAACAAGCTTGCACTTGTAATGAGCAATGCCCTCCGGATGTAAAGCTTATGAAGTTACTTTCTAATATGAAGAGAGAATTGAAAAATGGAAAAGAAGCATAGGTAACATTTCAAAAGGGCAATCACATTAAATGATAGCATATATCAATTGCAATCAGTGGAAGCTCAATAAGGGGTACTTAGTGTTAATCAATATCAACAATTGCTGGCTTTACTTAGGGAGTACCATCTAAACCTGTAGCGTCAGGAAATTTTATGGCATCAAAATCTAGAATTGCTCGGATAAAGGATAGTGACTCTAATACAAAGTTCATCCACTGCTCTACAATCTTGAGATGGCAGTTGAACAAAATTATACAAATTCGGGCATCACATGGGGAGATGATTGATGATCCTGGACAAATTTGCCAAATTCTGCTAGACTCCTTTCAATAACATTGGGCGGCACAACTGCCTAGTCAACAAATGGCTTTGTCGGTTGTTTCACTAGTAGTAATAGAATAGCACAATAATATTTTATCTATAAGGTCACGGAGAAGGAAATAGAGTTTGCCCTTTAGAACATGTATCCAGATAAGGCCTCGGGGCCTGATGGTTTCCAACCATTCTTTTCAAGCCATTTTGGCACATCATTAAGAGGTTATTCAAGCCATACATTATTTTTTGATACTGCTATCCTTCCTTCGTATTGTAAAAGGACCTATATTGCCCTAATTCCTAAAAACACTACGCCAGAGCATCCAAATGACTATAGGCTTATAAGCCTTTGTAACACTACTTACAAACTATTCTCTCTGATCTTACTTCTCCCAAATAAGGTGCTTTGTTCGGGGCCGATCTACTGTTGACCAAATCCTGACTAGTCAGGAATTAATGCATTCTTTACAATGAGCTTCTCCTTCTTACAGCCTAATGATGATCAAATTAGATATGAAGGCCTTTGAATTGGTGTCATGGGATTTTCTACTTTCCTTGCTCAAACAATTTGGATTTCATGCTAAATTCATATCTCTAATACAACAATGTGTCACTCAGGCGCCATTTGCTTTGCTTATAAATGGCACACCCACCCCTTGATTTCAGCCAACAAGGGGACTATGCTAAGGTTGCCCGCTTTCCCCTTATATGTTCATTTTATGCTCAGAGGTGTTCCCCCGCTTCGGACATTTTGCTGTTCATAATCACCTCCTTTGAGCTTATCGGCTTAAGCAGAATGGGGCCTTCAATTTCTCACTTATTTTTTACAGATGATTGTATGCCTATAAGCAGGGCAACAGTAAAGGATGGGGCATGTCTTCTCTCAATTATATATGTCTATTGTTCTCTTTCGAGACAAGCCATCAATATACAAAAATCCCAAATCAAATTTAGTCCGTGCATTCCTACATTGAAGAGCCAAATTAGAAGCCTATTCCAAATTCATGAAAAGAATGGGATGTGGAAATATTTGGGTGTGCCAATTCCAGGAAAGGCCTTGCACTTATCTGATCTTACTTTTATTGGGAAGGTGTTATCACGGATAACATCTTGGAAGTGGAGGGCTTTATCACTTGCAGGTAGAGCAACTCTTCTACAATCCATGTTGGCATCAATTCCTCTGTATTCCATATCTTCTATTCCTGTGCCTGTCTTTTCTCTCTAAATTACAAAAGGAATTTAGAGTTTTTCTCTAGGCACATCCTTCAGATCGATTGGCTTTCCATCCTATTGCATGGTCTACAGTGTGTACTCCAAAGCATCAAGGAGGGCTTGGACATGTCACATTAGAAACAAGGCGCTTCTCTGTGTAAGCTAGCAATAAATCTTGTTCTTCACTCCAATTCCCTTTGGGCTAAATTATTCTTTGAGAAGTATCATTTTTTGGGTTCATGGGATGATTATTATAAGCCTCGGCGCTGCTTCGCTCTTTGGTCTAAAATTTGTAAGGTTGGGACCCTTACCCAATCTCAATTCATTTGGTCAATTGGCATGGGTGAATCTTTAAAAATATATCAGGATCCTTGGTTGTCCATGACTCCTATCTCTCGGTGGCATACTTTTATAAATGTTGAGAACATGAACACCCAACTGACTCTCCAGAATTTTATTAATTCTAATAGATAGTGGGACGTAGATGGACTGGCTAATCTGTTCTCGGCTGAGATGATGACTCAAATTGATGATATTCTTCTGTCACAAGGTCCTTGGGCTGATCAGCTATGTTGGGGATCTTATGGGCACTCTCATGTTTCAATCACTAATTTGTATCCTTTAGTTAACCCCTTGCACACCGCTGCTCCATCCAATAATTTTGCTTGGATCTGGAACTTAATGTGCCAAGGAGAGTGAGATTCTTTTGGTGGTGATTACTTTGAAATCGTCTACCTTATAAAAGCTTGCTTTATAGGAGGGGCATCCTAACTGATACGCAATGTCATTGTGAGCTATGTGATGCAAGAGAGGAAGATGCTCAATATGTTATAATCTCTTGTCCTTTTGCAACAAGTTGCTGGCTAATCTTGCAGCATCTTGTGGGGTTGAACATTATACCTTCAACTGTGCCAGATTTAGTTGATCTTATTTCCTCTAATCAAGTTGAGCATGATAAGCCAGCTTTATTTGCCTCCTTTGTTTGTCCAAATTGGCTTGCTCAAAATGATAGAATTTTCCAAAAAGTATATATAACTCCTCATCATTTAGCAAGGAAAGTTTTAACTGATACTACAGATTATGACACTTTTAATCCAACAATAGATCCGTCATGGCACTAGGATGGCCTGTTTCAAGCTTCATCAGCCCCTAATAATGACATGGTCTTTTGGTCACCCCTCCCATTGGAGATATCAAAGTCAACTTTGGCACAGCTGTCAATCATTCCAAGGTTGCAGCTGGATATGTTATTAGAGACCCAATGGATAATCTTCTCCATGCCAGAGGTAAAATGCTTCACACTTTGGATGTTCCACATGCTGAACAAGCTGCGGCCTGGTTGGGATTATCTGTTGCTCTTGTGGAATTTTATGATTCAATGATACATATTGAAGGAGACTCAACCACTGTGGTCTAATGGTTGAAATCCCATGAAAACCTTAGAGCTTACCATTCCCCCTTACGTGCTGATATACATATATGGCTGTGAACCAACTGGAGCTGCAAAATTTCTCGTATTCATCGTGCAGGCAACAGAACATCTGATTATGTGGCTAAGTGGGCATTGGATGGGGACTTCATTCTACTTCCTAATGACAAGATACCTCACCAATTTAATGTCATTTTGCAGACTGACAGAGGGGGAGTTAATCTCATCCTTAACTTGAGTTTAAGCATGGATTCTTATCTTATTCTGCATGGTCATAAATTGACTTCATTTCTATTCACATTTGATTGCAGATGCAGGGTTCAACTCTAGTACTGGTGCTTGAACAGGTTACGGATGATAGGAATCTTGGACTATTTTCATCTTCCTCTATAGCTATTGTTACCAAATGCCTAGTTTCTTATACTCTCTAAGCAACCATGGTGCTGTTGGGCAGATTACATGGGTCATATCGCATCTTTATTCATTTTGCTGTCACAACAGTAGGTTTTTCTTGGCTCATAGGATCCGGGCAACAACTAGCAATCCAGTAGGGGAGGAGGGTGTCAATGCGAGTCCCAAATGCCACTCCATAATGGATGGCTACTATGTTAGAGGAGCTGTAAGTCGCCAGAAGTTGGAACAAGGGAGGAGCTTATCATCAATGGACATTACTGGCCTGGATTTTATAGTGAACTTCATATGCAGGCGATTAGGATCCCCTCTGAACTTACATTTAACTTTAGCAAGATCTCCATGGCTGATTGCTTATCCAAGCAGATAAATATGGAGTTGCTGTTCCAAGACACAAATAAGTTTCCACCTTTGCTTCTAGCAGATGACTTTCTAACAGCTTGCCATATTGGGATGGTTATCTTTCTTCTTTGTCCTTTGGCTGATGATCCCAGTTCTTTATCCTGCTTGGTGCTGGGCAGTTTGGTTGTATTGAAGAGTATGTTGGCATTAATTTTTATACTCTGTGCTCGAGAATATGCTCTTTCTGCCTTACCCTTCATTTATCTCATGCACATCCTCTTTGCCAAGCTGTGTCTCAATACTTTTGTTATCTGGATTGTTCCTCCAATTCTCTATACTGTCCTTATCCAGGATTCATTATGTCATTTTGCTTCTCTCTCATGTGTTTTTCTTATACCTCTGCTGTCCAGACTGGGTTCGCAACAGGTTCAGCTGGGTTACTTGATGGTTCTATGTTTATATGATTGCCATCTTATGTTATCTAGGTTACTTCATCTCACATGATACAATTCTCTTATTCTTATCGTGCTGACTACTCTACCGGGCAGCTTCAACTCAGTGCAAAGTCATGCTTTCTTCTCCTGGTTCTCTTTCTTTTCCACTACTCACAGGCTGGGTTCAGAACAGGCTCATTGGTTTTGGCTGATGATGATGTACTCCCATTACTCTGTTTCAAAAGACTGCATCTGGGAAACTGTTCTTTTCACCAACTCCTTCATTCAGAAGATAAGCATGCTCGTTTTTGTGATTTTGCAGCTTCCATTTTCTCTTTGCCTCATTCACTTACCACTCAGGAGCTATTCCAAGGTTGAAAATTCACCCAAGGAGTTGATTTTGAGTACCAGTTGGCCTTGTTACTCTTTTTCGTCCTCCCTTATGTGTTACTGTAGCAGGTACCCGTCTTCAGATACTGCTGGCTATGATTGGACGATCCAGGAGTCAACTACAGCATTATCCTTCACTTACTAGTGTTTTGGTTTGTTCAGTATCTATTTGTTTGATGTCATGTACCAGCTTCTTGGTCGCGTTTCCTTTGATTCTTTGTTTGTTGGTTGTTACCCTCTTAGTACTGAAGTGCTGGTACATGGTTTTGTGATGCTGACTCCTTTTATATAAAGTCTCCGGGTAGTGTTCTACCATAAAAAGAGGGATGATTGCTTTTATTGTCACTAGCAAGGTGTTCTGCTCTTGTTTAATTATTAATCACCGATTATCTCTCTTTCAAAACAATAATTATGAGAGGACTGCCAATTAGAAATATCTGAGTCAAACAATTGATAACTCTAGCTAAGGTTACAATTACGCAAAGGGATGCAACCACTGAGTTACAGCCTATTTTGTTACCTATGTGGAATTCAAATGTGTTCCAACATTTCAGCTAATTTAAAGGGTTATCATAATATATTAGATTGAACAACATGTTGGTCAAGCCAAAGCCTAATAAATATTAGCGAGATCCAATTTATGCCAACAACTCATTTCCTTCCATGAGATGTTTCTTTACTGAGACTGATCAATATTTATGATAAACCTTATAGACTAGTGTGATTCAGTTAATAATGATAAGAAATCACTATATAAACTACCAAATATCTCATAGGAAGTTGATATATTTGAGGTAGAAGCAACCAGAATTGATGAGGCCTAAATAAGTAGAAGTTCTCATATCTTCTTTGTGAAAAGTTTTTATGTGAACCCATCCAACATTTTATCAATGCTAAGCACAATCAGCACAACTAAATGGAAGCTCCGTTACCAAAATCCTTGGTCAACATAGGATGTCCATCAACCATGATAAAATGTTTCCATTTTATACTAATGAAAGTACCAACCAGGGAGCCTAAAATAATGAAAAATTCTCATTTTTCTCATACGAAAGCTTTTATATTTGAGCCTAACCAGTATCTATAGAGGATTTTATCATGGTTAGTATAGTTTATTTGATGAAAACTTCAGTATAAAATGCTAGATTAGAACTATAGATATGTCACAAAAAAACAACAATTTAATTCAAGACAACACCAACCATAAAGACTAAAGATACTAAGGAGAAATAAATAATAAAAGTTCTCATTTTCTCATCTGAGAAGTTTTTATGTTTGTATCCGATTAGTATCCTATGAAGGCCGTGCATGGTTGATATATTTCAAGCAAATGGCGTTACAATGTTCTTCCTCCATTTTTTAATTTCATGTTTGAACAAGGACTAATGAGCCCTAAGCTGAATATAAAATGCCACCAAAGACCTAAACTATTCTTACCAAAAACAAGACCTAAACCATTCTCACCGTACTTGCACTACAAAGCCTGATATTAAACTCATCTTAAACCTAATTATGCAACATGTTTAAAAACAATAGCTACTAAGGCAATATGTTTAAAAATATAAATATTGCCACCAAAGATAATAATTTAATTTATCATGCACCAACCATAAAACTTAAAACAATGATGAGGCACAAATAATAAAAAGTTCAGAAATTTCAATCCCCTTTCGATGCCATCCTAACGAAGAATCTCTGTTGACTAAAACTCTAACTTTGATCTTTTTTTAGGCTTATCATAGTAAGATATCCTTTTGATGCCATTTACTTTAGAAATGCCCGACTTATCTTTTGACTGGGACTCCTCTTTTAAAATATTTTTATTCCATGGTTTCTAGATTTTTTGAACATCTTATTCCATGGTTTTCTAATTTACTAAGTGTCATATTGTATCGTAGAATCCCATTGGTTAAGATTAGAAATAACAATTGTTGAAATTTTCTATTTAGATGTTCTTCTTGGCCTTCTCAAATAGGTGAAGTTACTTCATGTAGGTGTTCTTCTTAGCTTTGTTGAATCTCATTTGATTTTCAGATTTTTTGGATGTCTTATTCCATAGTTTCTTGATTCGCTGAATGTCATATTGCATCGGAAAATCCTGTTGGTTAAGATTGGAAATAACAATTGTTGAAGTTATCCCATTTAGATGTTTTCTTGGCCTTTCTAAATAGTAGAAGTTATCTCGTTTAGATATTCTTTTTAGCCTTATCGAATCCTATTTGATTTAGTTGATATTATCGTGATATTAAGATTTAAGTATGAATTAAGTTGTTTACAAATCATCCTAAGTCTCTCCTTCACAATAAAAATCTTTTTCCTATTTCGTTGATTTGTTCAAGTCTTAAACATCTTTTCTATTTACGATGAGCTTCTTACAACAAACTTCTATTGATGATCCTTAGAAAGAAATCTATCTTTTTAAAAGATCTCATCTAGATTTTTAACGGTCATAGATTGTAAGGACATTGAAAATTTATTTTTATGGTGTGTGCTCTTATGGTAGCAAAGCCCATATTATTTAATTTCACAAGATACAACTTTCAATTATATTTTTAATAAAATAACAAAGAAATAGAAGCATTTATCTCCGACAATGATTGATATCAAATTCTATATTCTTAATAATTCGAGAATGCTCGTTATGTTTACGATGAATAAGGATGTTAGGAATATGTACAAATATATTTAATTAAAATTATAATAATTGATATAGTTGTATATTATTTTGCGTCGATGACTGATTATCTAATGTGATAATCATCCTAAGGCTTCGAAACATTGGATTTCAAATATTGTGAAGGAGAAAATTCAAGATATGCCTTTGTATAAGGCAAGTGATATTGTAAAAGATCTTCATTGTGAATTTAATATGAAATTGTCGTATCATTAAGCTTGACATAGGAAAGAGGTTGCTATAAAGGAGCTCTATGGTTAGAGGATCTTATAAATGGATACGATGGTATTACGATGCAATCGATGTATCATGGATTCATGGCACGTAGTTAATTTGCTACTACACATAATTAAATTAACATGACATACTTAATTTAGCACTGCATATAGTTAAATAAATATTATATATAGTTAATTTACTATTGTATAGGGTTATATATTTATGGTACACAGTTATATATTTACCACTGCATATAGTTAAATAAAGATTATACATAGTTAATTTACTATTATATATGGTTATATATTTATGGTACATAGTTAAATTATCATTACATATAGTTAAATTAACATAGTATATAGTTAATTAAACATGACACATAGTTAATTTATCACTACACATAGTTAAATAAATATAGTATATAATTAATTTGCTATTGTATACAGTTATATATATGTAGTACACAATTATATTAATATGGTACATAGTTAAATAAATATGGTACATAGTTAATTTGCTATTGTACATATTATATATATGATATATAGTTGAATTAATATGATATATGATTAATTTATCATTGTATACAGTTAATTTACCACTGCATACAGTTAAATTAACATTGTATAGTTAAATTAATATGGTATATAGTTAATTTATCATGGCATACAGTTAAATTAATACTGCACACAGTTAAATAAATATGGTACATAGTTAATTTGCTATTATATATAGTTATATATATATAATAAATAGTTAAATTATCATTGCATATAGTTAAATTAATATAATACATAGTTAATTTGCTACTGTATATAGTTAAATTAATATTATCCACACTTAAATTAACACTATACACAGTTAAATAAATATGGTATGTAGTTAATTTACTATTATATATTATTATATATATATATGGTACAAGATAAATAGCTATTGCATATAATTAAATTAATATAGTATATAGTTAACTAAATATGGTATATTGTTAATTTATCATTATACACAGTTAAATAAATATGACACATAGTTAATTTGCTATTGTATATAGTTATATATATATGATATACTATTAAATTAATATGGTATACCGTTAATTTATCACTGCACATAGTTAAATTAATATAGTACATAGTTAAATTATCACTGTGCACAGTTAAATTAATATGGTGCACAGTTAAATTAATATGGTACACAGTTAAATTAATACTGTATACAGTTAAATAAATATAGTACACAGTTGATTTACTATTATAGATATATATATATACGATATACTGCTAAATTATCACTGCATATAGTTAAATTAATATGATACAAAGTTAACTAAACATGATGTATAGTTAATTTACCACTGCACATAGTTAAATAAATATGGTACATAGTTAATTTGCTATTATACACAGTTATATATATGGTACATAGTTAAATTAATATGGTATATGATTAATTTGCCATCGTGCATCGTTAAATTAACATGATATACAGTTAAATTGCCACTGCATACAGTTAAATTAAAAAATATATATTTTTATATAATGAAGTTTAAGTGTACTATCAATAAAGTAATCTAAATTTTATGTTTGTCAGTTTGGTCAATAATATGATAAGATCGATCAAAATCAAAAAAATAGGCAGATAGAACTCAGTGTCGTTTGCCAATGATCATCACGTAACCGCACGTGGCCCACTAAACAATCATACATGGCCTCTGATTTTGATCATACGTCGTCTCTGATTCGGCCCTCACCCACGACCTCCGCTTCGATCAAAGCATTGCCCTCAAGGTCATTCCCAAGGGCCATGTCGCTAAGGCGGCCGCGCTTACAATGTTGTCCATGAGATCCGCATCATGTGCCAGCTCCACCACGCTTGGGCATGGAGATGGTGGAGACTAGACGTCGCCTCCTCGAGGTCCTCGCCTCCCACTCTGAGATCTACTTTATCCTTAAGCTTGCCTGCTGCGGTGAGCTCTCTCACGCACATTGCCCACAATTGCCTCCTCGAGGACCTCTCCTGTCGCTACTTCCGACAATTGATCTTCGCCATCAGATACTGCCACTCTCATGGCATTTATCATCGGGACCTCAAGCTGAAGAACCTCCTCAATGACGTCAATGACCTCAAAGTCTCTGACTTCGGCCTCTCTGCATTCCCTGACCAGATCCACGATGATGACCTCCTCCACACCCTTTGCGGGGCTTCGGTGTATGTCACGCCAGAGATGCTCACCAAGAAGGGCTACGATGGCACCAAGATCGATGTTTGGTCCTGCAGCATGATCCTTTACGTCCTTAACACTGGGTATTTGCGGTTCAATGATCTCAATCTGATGGCGATGTACTGCAAGATCTACTGGGAAAGTACTGATGCCCCGAGTGGATCTTGTCAGAGCTTCGGCATGTCATTGGCCAGATCCTGGACCCGAGTCCTAAAACGAGCATCACCATTGATGGGATCTTCCACAATCCATGGTTCAAGAAGGGGCTCAGCGAGGAGGATTGGGTGGCAGTGGCAAAGTGCCATGTGGCAGAGACGGCAGAGGTGGAGGATGGAAAGTTTTGGAAGTTGGAGGAGCCAGACTGATCCCTCCATGCCTTCGATCTAATATCCTTCTCCTCTGGGCTTGACATATCCAGTTCATGGAGGGTACTCGAGTTGAAGAGGGGCAGGCAGTAGAGGAAGGGAGAGGATCGAGGGCTGCTTAATGGGGAGGAAGACGGCATTGGTGAGGATTGGGTCGAAGATGATGTATGATCAAAATCAATGGCCACATTTGATTGTTTAGTGGGTCACGTGTGGTCATGTGATGGTCATGGGCAAATGGCATTGAGCTCTATCTATCTATTTTCTGATTTTGATCGATCTTACCATATTGTTGATCAAATTGGTAAACATGAAATTTGGATCACTTGATTGCTACTACTTCTAAATGTTATTATATAAAATATATTTTTTAATTAATATGATAAATAAATATGGTACACAGTTAATTTGCTATTGTACATAGTTATATAAGCATAATACACAGTTAAATTATCACTGCACATAGTTAAATTAACATAGTACATAGTTAATTTACCACTATATATAGTTAAATAAATATGATACATGATTAATTTGCTATTGTACATAATTATATGTACATGGTATATAGTTAAATTAATATAGTGCATAGTTAATTTGTCACTGCATCCTTGAGCAGCTTCTCAGTGTGCTCCATAGACTCCTTCAGCCTCATAAGCTTCAGATATGTAGTCTTATCACCAACCAGATCCTTCCTGGCTGTCTTCCCCAACTCCTCCGATCATTGGGTTCAATACTTCCCTAACTCCTCTGATCATTAGGTTATATTGAAGATGTCATCCATCACTTCGAACAGCAATCCAATATGTCTAGCATATCGCCACAGCAGCTCGATTGGTCATTGGAGGCCTTGCCAACAATCGCTCTCATGATCGTCGAGGCCTCTAGCAGGAAGGTGGTCTTGTAGAGGTGGATGAATTCGAGCCAGTCAAGGCCAAGAGGGATTGTCAGCCTCATGGACTTGATGTCTACCATCTGGCCGGTGACCAATCTCTCGAGCTCGATGAAGTGGGAGAGCTCGGTGGCTGCACGGATGATGCGGGCAGGTGGGACAGGGTCATCAGCTGGGTAGGAGGTGGGGTCGGCAAGGTGGTTGAAGGCGAGGGCGAGGAGGGCGTTGCTGGCAAGGATGGCGATGGGCTCATCGGAGATGCGGTGCTTGGAGGGCTTGCCATGGCGAAAGGTCGAACTCCATCGGTTCGATGACAGTGGTGGAGGTGGCGGAGGCGTAGACCTTCATGGCTGCCCAGGGCAGGTGGGCGAGGTGGCCACAGATGGCGGTAGAGGCGGAAGAGAGCAGGGGTTGGAAGGAAGGAGAGAGGGAGGAGGAGGATCGGTTAGGGAGATGGGCCGAAGAGCCCACCACCGGGCTACAGAGGAGATAGAATACGGAAGCTATTTTTTATTTTGCTGCTTTCTTCTCTTCCATTCATTTTGAATTAAATTCCCATATTTGAACTGGGGCAATTTCATCTCATTAGGGCTGAAACTTAAACTTTATTAAAAATGGATCGAAAGTTATAAAAATAATCAATATGGCTTAAAATTTAAAGTCCGGTCCACTAACGATGGTGCAACTTATATGAGAAGTTTCTATATTTGTACCTAACCTATATCTTGTAAAGCCAAAGCATGCTTGATGAAAAGTTTCAATTGCATGGTGGTACAACCTCTTCCTCTTCTATTTAGTTTTTCATTTTAAAGGAAGACCGAACATTGAGGTGCCACTAAAGGCCTGAACTATTTTCATCGTACTTTACACCAAGGAACCATGTGCATCATGTTTGCAATATGTTCTATAAAGAAGGATTGTCGTAAAAGAGATACAAACTAAGAGCACGATAAAGGGAGTTCTGACTGTATCTTTCATGTGAGAGAATGATTTTTTTTTTTTTTCATGATGCCAATCATTGGATTGTACATATCTAATTTGAGAGTAGATCTATGCATACATACGGAGGATTGGAGTACTTTGAAATCCTGTGCCAGGAACGACCCAACGGTAGATGCCACGGAAAAAAGATTAATCATTTTTTTGGCACCAAAGATACAATGCGAACCCCAGTAAAGACAACAAGTAAAATAGTTTTTAATGGGAAAGCTTGAAGAAAGGGCATGCAGATGGATGTCTGATAAAGCTGGCAGGATGGGGCTCTTTATCAAGCGTATGACAATCGTCCATAACCTCACTTTAACCGTCAGCAACCACCCAATATGTTTTTTTTTTTATTCCATCCTCTTCCACGTGTGGAGTTCTCCTTAAAATGGCCCAAAATGGGAGGTTAACATGAACTCATTTAAAATTGCGAGGTATCAAGGGGTCCAGACGACTCGGCCTCAACCATATCTGGGTTAACTGAAACCAATAAGTTTGAGAGTAATTGACTAAACATGCATGAGATTAGGATTTTGTGTTTCATTTCATATGTCGACCATTATAATGTTACAGTGGCCATTATAACATTCTTGTTCATGTCACTATATGAGATTATTGCTGTCATACTATCATATTTCCGATTTATATATTGAATCATCCATGATTTTCTTAGTTAAATAGCTTTTCAAAAATATATATTCAAAAATTAACTAGATTATCCATGAATTTTATATTTTATTTCATGATTTATTCTCAACTAAATGAAAAGTATTGATGGATTGATAATAGATGATGCTATGAGTTGATTATTGTCGTAGTGATGTTTTTGCTATTTTTCAGCAACAAAAATATTACTTACACTCCTTTTTATATTGTTTCTTTCAAAGAGCAAAGAAGTTTTACGAAAGCAATGAAAAATTTCCTACATCTAACACTATATTTCAACACAAAATCTCCTTAAAAGCAAAAAAAAAAAAAAAAACCTACCCTATTTTTGGTACAAACGGATGGTCACATTATTGTAGTGCGAGAGTAGCCCAAGAAGTCAAAATACAAAATATTTTTCAGAGCTCGATGACAGACATTGCCTTGGTGCTAGGTCCAGTTGATGACGGACAACTTAATAAGATGATCCTAAATGCAATGAAATGCAAACTAATAATGCAACTATACGACAGAATAAACAAGCAATGAAGGGTGACAACTATTTTTTTTTAATATTTATACAATTAGCTATATGGGCATGCAAAATATAGCTGAAATAAAATTGAATAATAATAAACAATAATGGCAAAAAAGATATAGATTTCAAATTAAGTTCTAATTATTTAGTTGAGCGATACAGTAATGATGTTTACATAATCTATTAGGACCTATTAGCATTGTTCCAAAGTTAACTAGTTTGCAAGTACTTTAAAATAAGTAAGAAATCAATAGCAATCCCATGCTTAATAAGGCTTAACTAATTTGATTTGGATATTAATGGTGAAGAAAGTGGGAACGAGTATTGATGGCTAATGAGTATAGGATGAAGAGGGTAGGCTGTAGAGGATGGTTGGGATGGGTTATATAAGTTTTGAGATTCTGAGAATAAGCAAACAATAAAATGACAAAGATAAGGGAGAGAAAATAATAGAGTTACCGGACTCATTCCGACGGTGGTCTCATACGACGTTGACGCTCGTGCATAGGAGAAAATTGGATACCAACAACTGGTAGCCAAACATAAGTTTTATTAATTTATCAAAGCATGATCTTTATTCAGGGTCTAGACTACCCTTATATAACAAACTGAAAAAACAAAAAATAGAATAATAGATGTGGGACTAAACATCCCTTTTATACTAAACAAAGAATACTAAAAGTCTGTTTATCCCATGTGGGATTAAATTATTAGACAATTAAACTAAAGCCTGTTGATGACTTTACATCACGTAGTCATCAAACCAAATTGGATGACTTTTGTTGCGCCTTGATTTTTATACCAATTGCCAATCCGATTCCGATTCTCGTTCCCCATCATCTCTCTCCGGCTTGAAAAATTTGACTCCGACAAATATTGATTGATGTATTCCTCGTAGAGCTCTGGATTCAGTTGTTGTAGATCCTCCTGTGTGATTCATGTGCTATCTCCAATAGGTCAATTTTTTCACTTGACCAAAAGATCATTTCTCCTCTAGCATTCGTCGAAATGATGCAATCATCCATAATTTCCTCTTTCTCCTCTCTTTTTTTTGGAATTGGAGGTAAAATAGGTATTGGTGGAATAGTAGTAGGAAATATAGTCGGAGAGTATAGGAGGCCAATAGATGGATCCATGTAAGGCTTATGGTATGGAGTAAAGTCTTCAATGTTAAATATACAGCTAAAACCAATATCAGGAGGCAAGTCAAGGATATATGCATTTGCACTGATTTTCTTTAGAATTTTGAAAGGATTTGCTTTTCTGGCATGTAACTTTTTCACAGTACCTTTAGGATACCTTTAAGGCTGTATACGCACCATTACCATGTCTCCTTCCTGAAATTTTTGAAACCTTCGGTGAACATCTGCAGCATTCTTATAGCTCTCATTGCTTAAAATTATTTTTCTTCTAATCTCAGCATGCAATTCATGAATGTATTTAGCATATGCAAATGCATGTTCACTAGGTCTGGACTCAGGAGGTAATGCAATAAGATCTATAGGTTTCCTAGGGTTATAACCAGTAACAATCTCAAAAGAACTATGACCTATAGATTTGTTGATAGAACTATTATATACAAATTTAGCCTTTGGTAAGACCTTATCCCACGATGTCAAGTGTTCACCGACCAGACACCTTAGTAGGTTCTATTAACCACTTTAGTTTGACCATCAGACTGAGGATGGAAAGTAGAGGAAATATGAGTTTAGTGTTGGTCATTTTCCACAAGGTTCTTCAAAAATAATTAGTAAATTTGGCATCCCTGTTTGAAATAATAGTTTTAGGCAAACCATGTAGTTTAAGAATCTCCTTAAAGAATAGTTGGCTATGTGGATGGTATCGTCAGACTTAGTACAAAGAATGAAATGAGTTATTTTAAAAATCGATCCATAACCACAAAATAGAGTCATATTTTCTAAGTGTGTACGATAATCCTAAGATAAAATCCATACTTAGATCTTGTCATAGAAAATGGAGAATTGGTAAAGGTGTGTACAAATCTATGTTCTTTTTATTGCCTTTTGCTAATTGATAAGTTTGACACTAAGTTACCACACGTGCAACATCTCTCTTTAGACTAGGCTAATAAAATCTCTCCTCAACCATAGCAGTACTCTTATCCTGACCAAAATGACCAGCAGCTCCGCTAGCATGTAACTCTCAAATAACAAAATCTTTAAAAAATGATGTAGGAATATACAATCTAGTGCCTTTAAATAAATAACCATCATGAATGACAAAGTCTATGCTGCTAATGATTTGATTATTCATCAATGCACCATATATTTCACCAAAATCTTTACATTCAGCATATTTATTTTTAATGCGCTCAAAACCAACTATAATGACCTCAACAGAATGTAAAATACCTACAACTCTGCTAAGTACATCAGTTGCTTTGTTCTCAACACCAGCATAGTGCTTAAGAACAAAAGTGTACCCTGTAGGAACTCTATCCACTTGATGTGTCGGGTGTCTAATTTCTTTTGAGAATTCAAACACTTAAGAGCTTGATAGCCAAAATACAAATAACTCCCAGGGAAGAAGGTAGTGCCTTTAATGCCTAAGGGATTGGAGAATAGCATAAAGCTTTTGTCATAGATGGAATATTTTATTTGGCCTCATTCAGTTTCTCACTGAAGTAGACAATGGGATGACTTCTTGACTCAACACACCACCTATACCTACACCTGAGGCATCACAAGAAATTCAAAGATCTTAAAGAAATTAGGCAATCGTAATATGGGTGCTTGTGTCATTTTCTCTTTGATCTCAGAAAATACTTTGGCTACAGATTTTGATCATTTAAACTTCTCCTTTTTCATGTAATTTGTGATGGGAGCCATAATGGTACTGAATCCCTTAATGAACCTTCTATAGAAAGTAGCTAGACCATGAAAACTTCTAACCTCATGAATGTTCTTAGGTTTTGGCCACTCTCTAATAGCTTTGACCTCATCAGGATCGACTGCAACTCCCTTTGATAAGACAACAAAATCAAGGAATATAAACTGGGATTGTAGGAAGGAATATTTTTTCAAGTTGATATAGAGTTTCTCTTGATGAGGACTCCAAAAACCTCTTGTATATAAAGAAGGTGTGGGATTTTGGTCTTGCTATAAATCAAAATGTCATCAAAATAAATCACTAAAAATAACCTATGAAAGAATGAAAGATTTGGCTCATAACCCTCATGAAGGTACTAGATGCAATACTAAGACCGACGGGTATGACTAACCACTCATACAAGCCATCCTTAGTCTTAAAGGCTATTTTCATTCACCGTCAAGTCGAATTTGGATATGATGGTAACCACTCTTAAGATCAATTTTTGTGAAATATTTAAAATCGGACATCATATCCAACATGTCATTAAGCCTAGGAATAGGAAACCTATACTTGATTGTAATCTTATCGATCGCTCAACCGTCAACACACATCCTCCAACTACCATCTTTCTTAGGTGTGAGTAAGGCAGGGATGGCACATGGGCTTAGACTCTCTCTAATGAAATCCTTACATAAAAGTTCATCAACTTGATGCTTCAACTCAGCATGTTCTTTAGGGTTTATCTTATAGTGTGGCAAATTTGATAAAGATGATCCTAGAACTAAATCAATGGTATGTTGTATATCCCTTAGAGGTGGAAGTTCATCAGGTAATTCCTCTGATATAAGGTCTTAAATGTTAGAAAGTACTTGGTTTACTTCAGAAGATAAGACAGACTGGATATCACCTATGGGTGGAGACACTTCCTTAGCCACTAGAGTATAAACAATTTCTTGTTCTTTGTTTTCGTGCTCAAATTGTTTCTTGTTTAGCACATGTAAGGGTTTAGTGGCTTCAACTTCAAGTTTGGATTCTTTAGTTGATTGTTTATGACTGTCTCGGGTTTAAAATGATTTAACACTACCATTCGATCATTGTACTTGAAGACATAAGTGTTGGTCCTTTAAAAGTGAGCGACATTCATATGATTATACAACCATGATTTTCCTAATAAAATATGAGGTACATTCATAGGAAGCATATCACACCAAATTTAGTCCTTATATGAGGCAAATTGAATTAGAATCAAATAACGTTGTTTAACAAGTAGTGTGGTTTTATCCACTCAGGCTATCTTCTAGGGATTAGGATGAAGTTTTGGTTTCAGTTTCATTTTCTCTAAAGTATTTGTGGAAACTATATTTATACAACTACCTCTATCAATTATCACTTTATAATTTTTTTCTCCACATCGAATGGAGGTATGGAAAATAGATGTTCGTCTCCAATCATCCTTAGGTTTTGGTATTATGAGAACACACCTTATCACATGAAGGGGTGTTTCCTCATCATCAAATTCTTCATCCACATCACTAGATACTCCTAACATAGGATGTGGTTCTTCTTTTTTTTACTTCATCCTTATCATCCTCATTTTGGATCAATAGGTTCCTAGAGGGACATTCATGTGCATAATGACCAGACTTGTGGCAGTTGTAGCGATGAACATTGTTGCTTCCCTGTTTAGATGGTTCGCTAGCTACTTGCTTTCCTTTAGTGTTTTAGGGTTACCCAGTGGAAGAGCTGCTGACCTTGGATGTAGTAGGAATTGTGTTAGACACCTTAGTTGATTTATCACTCTCAACGAATTTTCTAGATATTGACTCCCTGGCTTGGAAAGACAATTTTTTAGATATGGACAACTTAAGGTATCTCTCATAATCTACGGCCAATTGAAAAGCTTACTTTAGACTATCTATGACATGGGGTGTCAATTGGTGTTGGATTTCTATTCTAAGACCTGTTTGAAATTTAGAGATGGTCACTTGAGGGTCCTCAACTATGTTGCACTGGATCATCAGTTTATCAAACTTGCTCGTGTATTCAGAAACAGACATACAACCCTCATGCAAGGTTTGAAGTTGATCCAAAAGACGAGTGCGATGTGGCACTGGAAGATACTTTTTTTTTTCATCTCATCCCAATACACAATTGGCTCTAATTCTTGCCTTTGGAACTGTTATTTGACATCCAATACTGTTTGGCTTGACCTATCAACTTCATTTTGACAAATCGAACTCGGCGACCGTCAAACATATCATACCAGTCAAAATCCTGATTCATATCATTTAGTTAGTCTAGAAAGACTTTCGGATCTAATCTACCATCATAACTAGGGCTTTCAACTTAATCCTACGTGTGATGTCATCCTCAACATGATTTATAAAATCACGTCAGGCTCGGTATATGTTCTGTGGTGTGTGTGTCCTAGCATTGTGTTCAATATTCCTATGTAGTTTATGATCATCTCGTGAGGCTCTATCTAGCTCTATCCTATTATCATGTGCTAGTGGGGATTGTGAGTGTCATATTCATTTGTTTCAAAGTTGTTGGTGTTGTTGTTTTTTCATTATTTTATTTCTCATATTGGTTAATTTGAAGGTTTGGATTTCTAGGCAGATGAGCTTGTTCTAAGTGATGGACACGGTGTTTGACATCTTGGATATTAAGGGCTAGGGTCCTCAATTGATCATGAATTTATCATAACAGTTCATCACGGTCGGTCATATGACCTCTATAAGATTGTTCCAAATGGGTTGACATGATGTCCTATAACCTAAGCTCAGATATCAAACTAACGACGGATGACCTAATAGGATGACCCCAAATACAATGAAATACAAACTAATAATGTAACTATATGGCAGAATAAACAAGCAATGAAGGGTGACATCTATTTTTTTTTTTAAATTTTATGCAATTGGCTATATGGGCATGCAAAATGTAGTTGAAATAAGCATTGAATAATAATAAACAATAATAGCAAAAAAGACACAGATTTCAAACTAGGTTCCAATTACTCAGTTGAGCGACATAGCAATAATGTTTACACGATTTATTAGTATCTACTAGCACTGTTGCAAAGTTAACTAGTTCGCAAGTACTTCAAAATAACTAAGAAATCAATAGCAATCACATGCTTCACAAGATCTGACTAATTTGATTTGGATATTAATGGTGAAGGAAGCAGGAATGGGTATTGATGGCTAATGAGTATGAGATGAAGAGGATAGGCTGTAGAGGAAGGTTGGGATGGGTTATATAAGTTTGGGATTTGAGAATAAGTAAACTAATAAAAAGACAAGGATAAGAGAGAGAAATAATAGTTATCGGACTCACTACGGTAGTGGTCTCATACCATATCGATGTTCGTGTGTCGGAGAAAATTGGACACCAATAGTCGGCGGCCAAGCATAAGTTTTTATTAACTTGTCAAAATATGACCTTTGTTCAGGGTCTAGACTACCCTTATATAACAAACTGAAAAAAATAAAAAATAAAATAATAGATGTGGACTAAACATCCCTTTTATACTAAAAAAAAATACTAAAAATCTATTTATCCCATGTTGAATTAAAATATTAGACTAAACTAAATTAAAGTCGGTTGATAACTTTACATCATATAGTCATAAATCAAATCGGACAACTTCTGTTGTATCTTGATTTTCATGCCAATTGTTAATCTGATTTCGATTCTCATTCTTCATCATCATCGGTCTTTAGTATGTTTGGCAATAAAGAAGCAATTGAATCTGAACCAAAAAAGACCCTCTCCAGCCAGTGGTCGGTGGCCCGGCTTGCTTTCACACCGAAAAAATCTAAATCCACTAAATCATCCTAAGTGCATCTCCTGACATGATGACGGGGATCTAGAAGTCCGCCCTCGAGTAGAAAAAAAAAAAAGGTACCATCAGACAAAAGGTGGTCAATTGAACATGTGATACAAAGCACTGTGTCTGGTGGTCCGGTCTCCCGTCAATGACTTAATGGCAAGACCATCAACACCAAACCCAGACCTTTTTGAATTTTAACACTTGGTAACACTCCATAAAACCGCCGTGTAGGAGGGATATGTGTTGATGCGGCCGAACGCGAAACTCGCGGAATAAGCTAAAGAGCAGTGCCGTGGTATCATCCCGAGAAGATGCATTAAAAAGTGGAAGCATATGTGCGAAAAAAAGGAACGCATGCGAGAGAAATCCCTTTGGGACAGGGATATGACGTTTCCGACCTTATGCGAGGGAAATCCCTCGCCCTCTAAACGAAATAGGGGTACGACGTTTCCGACCTTATGCCCGGTGCATCGGATAAAAAAAGAAGAGATCATGGAACACGTCATTCTGCACTGTCCTAAAATAAAATTATTTGAAGACAGATGGATAATTATCTATAGAAGTCGAACATCATCCCATGCTGATGTCTTTTCTTGATTCGAAATGTCATAGCATGACTGATGGGTTGACTGCTATTAGTGGATGGATGACTTATATCGTTTACCGTATTTGGCTGTTCAGAAACAGACTTATTTTTGACGGTGAAATGATCCCTACTCAACGAGTATTAGAGAGAGCTGTCTGTCTTGTTCAGAAGTATTACCGGTTTGATATGGCCACTCCTCCCTTGACAATTTTGATCCTTGGAGCTCCCTAGCCGTGGTGACCCGCAGGGTTTTATCCATCTCCTGGGAGCCTCCTCCCTCGAAATTTATCAAGATGAACTTTGATGGTAGTGTCAGAGATGGAAGAGGCGGTGCTGACTACGTCATTCGCAGTCCTGATGCTAGATTTTGGCGGCAGATGGCTGCCATCTTTTGAGCCTTCTGTCCTGGATGCGAAGCTTCATGCCATTTGGACCGATGTTACTTTTACCAGACAGCAGCTTCATGTGGAGAGGATCTGTCTGGAGGGTGATTCTGCTACTGTTATTGCTTGGATCAAAGAAGGTGAAAGATAACTCGAGGTTCATCTACTTATTCGAGATGTCTGGATCTCCTTCCGTCAAGCTGATGCGGTCAGTGTTCGGTATGTTTATTGAAAGGCAAACACTGCTGCAGATTGAGTGGCGGCATATGTTGCAGATCACTTCAGTGATTGAGTTTGGAGATCGGATGAGCACTGCTCGCTGCCCTGCGAAATTGTGTATCTTGATTTTTTGGACGGCTCTCGCACTAAACTTATATAACTGTCCGTTTGTAACAAAAAAAAAAAAGAAACTTTGGAGTTACAAAAGATTTTACCACCAAGAAATCATTTTACAGAGGGGTAAGATTTTAAATCTTTAATAATATTTATGTAAAGATTTATTCTTTTACAGACCATAGGTATTGATCAAACCATCCTAAAATCAATGTGATATATTTTGATATTGAAGCATATATATTTTCTCCAAAAGTATACATATATTTAAGTAGGCTTGATGTATAGCTAAATTTTTTAAAATATATACATTTTCTTACGCAGATATTTTAGATCCTGAAATTCATATCTAATATTACATATTTTTATAGTCAATGTGTAGACATTACATGCTATATACATACATATGTTTTGTGTCCGTATGTATGCACGTGTTTAACTCCTAAGATTTTATATGTTAGGCTAGGAGTTAAATTTGATGGCCAAATTGATTGAAAACACAGCATGCAGGCTGTGTTAGTTCTTATTTTTTGGATTTCTAGTGCAAGATAAGGGAGCTTCTCATCGGGCCATAATGCAATATAGAATTTTGTGTGGGATTTGCTACCATCGGAGGGAAAGGAGTGAAGGCAATTCTACATGATATGTTCCAAAATACCCTTATACTAGGGCGTATTTGTCTTTTAGAGCAAATAGTTAAGTGCTCATATTTTTTTTAAGAAATGATATTCTAGGAATTTCATGAACTAAATACATTGCACGAATCTTGCTTTTAAATAATGCAAAGTATAATATCAATTTCTTCTTGGCTCTCATGCTAGCAAATGGAGACTGATCAATGATTGATAGATAAATTGCATGCCAAGAATGCCTTTTGCTGGCCAATGAATTCTTCCAGAGCTATGAGGAGGTACATCTTGGTTCCTTGAGTCATGATTTTTGATGGGGCAATGTTCGATCTTGACCTGACTAAATTTTATATTTAGGTCATGATCTTGGATCCAACCCAACCCGTTATGGAATTGGACTGGGTCACGACGGGTCTATGGAAAGAATTTTAGATCTAGCAGATTATTTGAGTTGGATTAAAATCAATTATGAGCGGATCTAATCCACGTTATGCGAGTTTCAGAATCGAATTAGATTGAATTTATCGTTCGCATCAAACATCTAGTTATTTTACATAACCAAATATAATAACTAATAATTAAATATAAAATTATTAAAAAATTAAATCGATCCAAAAAGAGTCAAGTTAAATTTGAATTCTCATTCAAAAACTTTTATTTTCATCCAAATAATTGATTATTCTTAAGTTTACAAACCATATTTTAAAATATATATGAATCTACAATATAAGCATCCAACGATCCACCAAAACAATAATTGAATCTTTGCATATAATTAAGTGGGAGTGGACAAAAGGAGATGCCGTTATTCAGATGAAAAAGGAGAAATCAATTTAAATGAGAGTTAATTTGATGACTTGAAAAAGATATTTATAGTAAAAAGAAGATTTATTTGAATTAGATTTTTAGATTTTGCGGTTCAGGCTCTGGTCAAGTTAGGCCGGACTATTTTTATTGACTCAAATTAAGCCCGAATGATATACAGACTAATCAATAAACCCTATTTGGGTTGTGACCGAATCGGATCAATTAACATGATTTATTTGCAAGTCTAATTTTGACCGTATATACTTGTGTACATCAAATAACAATTTGGTGGATGTAGTCATTGTTGCCAATTCCCTTCCAAGTAGGTAACGGACGTATGGATGTACATAGGAAGAAGAAATTTCTCGTTACGTAGAGTCTCCGTATACGATAGATAAACAGTCAAACCTCCTCCCTATGGACAAACAAGTTGTTGCCAATTCCCTTCCAAAGAGGTAACGGACGTATGGATATACATATGAAGAAGAAATTTCTCGTTAGAGTCTCCGTATACCAAACCTCCCTCCTGTGAACAAACCAGGTCAAGGTGGAAATACATAAATAAATATATGATAAACATTAATCCCACGGTTTGCCATCTATGTGTGGCACGCATTTAAAAGTGATTCAAATAAAATATTGACTTTCTTAATTGAGCCCTAGCTTAGCGTACTAGTTGGGTTATTTTAGTTTGAGATCGTAGGAAAAAAAATTAGCATTGACAAATTATATTCTGATCACGTAGCAATTTGATCCACTTTCGACCTGTAATAAATAGAATTTGGGCTATACAGGTTTGAATCATGAATAGATTAATCTACTTAAATTTTTAATAATCGGATCGAATTCAATGTTTAACCTCTTGTCTCGTTTAGTTCTTTTAATTTATTTAATAATTGAATCAGATCATATTAAATGGGATAAATAGATTATTTACTTATTTAATAGATTAGATGGATCAGATTAGATTATTTATTTATTAAATATGATAAATTTAGATTTTAAATTTCAATCTATTTAATAATTAGATCAGATTTATATTTATTGAGATTTTTTAATCTAACTCGTATTTGATCTTATAGATATATAATCCGATCGAATCCGAATGCCAGCTCTAGAAAAGCTAATGGAACCCAAGAAGAGAGTAATATATTTTTACTTCATTGGTTCCGGTCCGTGGACGTGCCTTATTTGTGAGAGATGTAAAAGAGCCGGTTTTCATGTTGGATATAAACTTAAAATTAAAAATAGCATGTGTAATGAATGAAATTTGTTAACGTATGTACCATTAATCTTTTTCAGTAGCACGTGGATCGCACGATTTTGATTTTCTGGACCTCTTGTCCCCCACGTTACGCATGCCACCAAAATTAAATCCAATAATAGATAAGCTCCAAAGGCCACAAAATAGTATGCCATGTCCACATTCTTCCAATATATCAACCATTCTAATAAACAAAGTGCTTCTTATTATACCAATTAAAATCATATGAATAAGATCACATGACAAATATGTACCTCCTATCCCACCCTCATTCCCCAGATATTTTGACCTGACCTGGCGTCGGCAACCCCAATTGCTTTAAACTATTTTGGTCAACCACCCCGTAAAACTCCCCAAAGTAAATCCTCCGAGATTGACCACCCTCTCCATTCACCTAAATATAAATTACCCAAGCTCCAATTCAAAATCCCAGAACACTCAACCAAACGTCCACAAACACCGACCACCCTGCAGACGGATTCCGGTCACCATGAAGAGGTCGCAAGAAGGCGCGGTCGCCGCCGGCGAGAGGAAGTACAAGGGGTACGTCGCCGGAAGTGGGGGAAATACGTATCTGAGATCCGGGTCCCAGGAACCCACGAGCGGCTGTGGCTTGGCTCCTACACCACCCCGGAGGCCGCCGCGGTGGCCCATGACACGGCCGTGTACTTCCTCAGAGGGCCGGACTGTTCGGAGACTCTCAATTTCCCCGACCGCGTGGCGATGTACGCGTGGACGGGGTTGTCGCCGAGGTCGATACAGAGGGTGGCGTCCGACTCCGGGATGGCCGTCGATGCGCAGTTGGTGGTCCGAGATGCTGAGGCCCGGCCTCAGCCGCCGACGCAGAGAGCAGAGGTTGGTGGAATGGAGAGCATCAATTCGAGAGAAGGTGGAGATCAACATGGTTTGCATGAAGTGATGAGTACTGAATTCGTCGGAGATATATGCATTGATGACATGGATCTCTACATGTACAATTGTTATCGGTAGTTAATTATTTGGAGTTGAAGAGCTAGACTTGATGCCATATCAGAAGTTCCCTGTAGGGGATGAGACTGAGGGCTTTTAATTCTTGGAATTCTATACATATATTACCACTCCTTGGTTTTGGAGGGAGGAAGCATATGTTGCCAGGCCTTATTTTATCCAATTCAAATGGAGGGAATACGCTGTGACTTTTGCTATTTGAAAAGTGGTTAGAACTTTATTAAAAATGAAAAGGTTAGAATTTTTTATAGAAAAGAATTAAGAAGAATTCAACCGTTTTGACCTTGTTTAACATGACTACTATTCGTTCAAGAATCTTGGGATAAGACAAAGTTCTTGCTGTTCTTCACAGCTTGCTTGACAACTCCACTTGGATAAATTGAAATCTTTTGACCGTTCCTGCTCCGGTTTCAAACACAGCTTTGGTGACGTACCAAAAAGGAAAATAAGCACAGCCTTGGGAAACATGTGGTCTCCTTTCTATCTCCGTGGCGACCAAACTTGCGGTGTAAAGGATTCTATCAAAATGGAAATGTCAAGGACTGTCGGCTTATCTTTTGAGTACAGGCAAAGAAATCCAACTTTATCTACGGTTGACTTAAGCGCGATAATTGGTGACGAGATAGCATCAAAAGATCTACATCAGGAGCCACGTTAATCAGTTCCTTGGATGAAAGTATATTATAAAAATTCAAAATTTTATTGATAAATTTTATTAATAAATATAAATTTAGACACCAAAATCTCATATTTAGCCATGATATTTTTTGATGGATATTTTTAATCATTAAAAATTTTCAACGATGAGAAAAAAAAATATGGTCAAATTTTTTATCGTTAAAAATCTAAAATTTTATAGTGACAGTATCGAGCTGAGGAACAAGGATGAATAAAATTTTGGAATAAATTTTATATTTATAAAGCATTTTATGAACACCGGACATTAGCAAAAATTAATTACAGTCGTCAGGATTTTTGTGATACTTATAACTATATTTGCGATAAAGCCGTAAGAAACTATTCCTAGTCTAGAGTTATCATGATCCCTGCTTCTTTTGATAAAAGCACTAGCATCTAAAAATATTAAAAAATGATAATTAAAATATCTTTTGTAATTTTATTTTTTATCCTGAACTAAATACAGCAAAAAATATTTAAGTGCACCTGTCCTATGTATCATGCATGCATGAAAGGATATGCATATGACTGATGTAGCTTGCAAACACAGAGATAATGTTGACAGTCACCAAATTATTTTAAAAAAAAACAAATGATTCAAAATAAAATTGTTGCACCATACCCAATCAGGTGGTACAGAACATGCAATACTATATTAGTTTGTTCCGTACTGATACAATAATAAATTGGCATTGGTATAAGATTTGCATCCGAGATGGTGAATCTTGATCCAAAGTCAAGAGCTACAGTGCCTAAGCTTGATATCTGATGGCACTGATTTTGTTGGAATCCCTTCTTGCGTCACAGGTATCGCCATCTCGAGAGCATGAGGTGACACCGTTCCGAAAGCTGGAAGCATGGATCAGCGCGGTTCACATATGGTCAAGCAAGCGCTGTCAGTTCGACCCAACAGCCCGAGACGAGCATGTCTCATCACTGTTTGACTTGGTTCATTGTGACCTGACGTAGTTGTGCTGGGAATTGGTATTCTTGGCCTAGAGTATGTTCAATTTGTCCACCTTCTGAATATTTAATGAGAGAAATTTGTGTTTTGACCTCCATCCGTGATTGGACTTTTAGAGCTGTGACCAGGCCTTCAAGAATTCGTCAAAAACATCCTAGAAACAGGCAGGCTGATTTATCTAAGTATTGTCTTTATAAATGTATTCCCTTGTAACTCATTCTATTTCTTTAACATACTATTCTTCTTAAACAGTACATGAAATTATGAAGAGTTTTTTTCTTTTTTTTCTTGAAACTGGGAGGAACTACATATAATAAGCCCTCAACCAGGTTACATAAGCTAGGCACGTAACAACAGCCAAGTATTCCATGAGACTGGGCTCCACAGGATATGCGAGTCTAACCTATAATCTAACAATCTATAGGGCTGGAAGTGGGCTCGGGCCGGCCCGGGGCCCATCGGGCCAGACCGGCTTCGGGCCGGGCTTCGGGCCGGGTCCAAAGCTATTCGGGTCGGGCTCGGGCCTAGAAACTGGGCCCGATTTGCTTTCGGCCGGGCTCGGGCAAACCTTTGGCCCGGCCCGAGCCCGGCCCGGGCCCAAGTCCGAATCAGGCCCAAAGTCAGGCCCGATATTCTTCCGCCCTCTAGTCCCTCCTTCGCCTTTGCCTGGATTCTGG
>KE505155.1:198042-208374 GCA_000441515.1 Elaeis oleifera | reverse complement strand
GATTATCATGAACCCAATGAGTTTCTCTAAACCCAATTGATACTTCATAAGCTCAATTACTTATTCCAAACTTAATCTCTTTATTGTGTGACCCCATAGGTTCAATTCTATCTGGTAGTGAGATATACAATGATCTCTATCATCGTATCATTGAAATTCTTTTCAATGGGTCGGAATAATTTCACTCTAACTCAGCAAGGATTATTGATCTAGAACGATCCTAGTGAGCTCTCACAATCTACTAGTGACACCTAGCAGTATGTAGTATCAACCCAATAGAATTGAATGAACCTTAGGTGTAGCTAATATGTGATTCAGTCTCTCTATCGTGAGTCCTGACTAGATGGTAGGTCATAGATAAATCGTCAAACCTCAACATTAGTCATATAATAGATTCGATTAGCTCAAGTCCAGTTGTGATTTCTATGGAAACTCTTTTCCATCAATCACACTGCTGTGGCCACAGACTCATGGACTTAGCCTCTCAAATCTTATAGGACTGCTCCTCTCTATCAAGATCGATGATCCTATCTTGATGCGTACACCACTCTTATAGTGGACTAACTGTCGCTAACATCCACTACAATGGCTCATTAAGATCCATATTTATGTGTCAGTCAAACTCCAGTAGTCTCACTGCGAGCAGCAGTACCATCTCAAGTCAAAGGACCAGTCAGACGACTACAGCATCGAGATAATCACTGACGATCAAATAGAAATCCAAGTGATCTCTCGTGTGGTCACGCTCAGTACTAGTTGTTCTCTAACAACTATCCATACTCATCATTCTGTGTCTCTACATGATAGACCAGAGACTCATCTATCCTGAAAGAAGCAATTTGTGTGCCAGTCTATCCGGATCAATCACTGTCCTCATGATGATCCTATGATCGAAAGTATTTAGGAATTAAATATATGTCTCTAATTTTCAACACCTTGAGAATATATATCAAAACTAATTCATGGACGATTTAAGGACACATCACACTTGAATGAAAAAAAAAAATCTTTTATTGATCATATCAATATATTTAATATAAAATTATGTCTTAAAATTATTATAATGTGTTAGCCATATTGGCTTCTAGGACATACATCTAACATATTCTTCATAAATATTCAGTACTCCCAGTCTGGATTCAACTGATATTTGCTCGTAACACTCACAGCAAGAGATATATCAAGTCGTGTACATAGTGTACATGAGGCTTCCTATTGTAGAAGCATAAGAGATTTAGCTCATGTACTTAATTTTCTTAGATGTGCTAGGATACATCATCTTAGAGAGATGAACTCTATGCCTAAAGGACAATAATCTCTTTTGGAGTTCTCCATGCTGAACCCCTTCAACATTTCTCTATATATAATTTTGTAACAAACTAAGTATCCTTTTAGATCTATCTCTATAGATCTTTATTCTCAGAATATAGGATGCTTCTCCTAGATCTTTCATGGAGAAGTCATTCGATAATCAGACCTCAACCTAGATTAGCATGGGAGCTCTATTCCCAATAAGGAGGATGTCATCTACATATAATATGAGAAATATCAAGCACTTCCACTGACCTACTTAAAGACTCATGGTTATTCTTTGTTCTTGATGAAATCAAATATTTTGATCACATCATAAAAATGAGTGTTCCAACTCCAAGATACTAGCTTGAGTCTATAAATAGACCTTTGCAGTTTGTAAATCTTGTGATCTCCATCACTAGAAGTAAAATTCAGAAGCTGCTCCATATAGATATCTTTCAAAAATATCTATTTAGGAAAGCAGTTTTCACACTATCTGTCATTTCTCGAAATCGATGACCTTCATCGTCTCGTAATAATTTTTGAGATCATCTCTATATTTTCTATCTCCCATGAAGAACATTTTCTATGCATCCTCTGTAAGCATTCTTTGTACCTTTCATAAGGACGGGAGATCCTACTATATCTATAAGGTAGAGGAGGTACACCATCTACCAGCTTAATAGGTTCTATGAGTTCTATGACTCGTTCTTGCTCATCAAAGACTCTCTCTTCAAGCCCTATTTACCTCCCACTATTTCCATCATAGATAAACTATTTTTTCAAGAAGATAATGTGTCGGCTCACAATCATATTGTGATCTACTGGAAGATAAAAGTAGTATCCCAAAAATTTTTTTAGATATTTTATAAAACGAGCTCTCATAGACGTAGCCTCTAACTTATTCGTCTGTTGTCGCTTGACATAGACCAAATATTTTCAAATCTTAAGATGATCATGACTCAGTTTCTTACCATATCATATCTCATATGGTGTGGTAAGAATGGATTTAGAGAGAATTTATTTACTAAATAATTAATGACAAGCAAAGCATGTCCCCTAAAAAAATAATAAAAGAGCAATGATGCTCATCATAGATCAAACCATAGCGAATAGGGTCTGATTTCTCTGTTCTAAATCTGTTGAGTTGAGGCATTCCAGATGGAGTCCATTGTGTGACTATACCATTTTTTTGAGATAACCTAAAATTTCTACTTAGATATTCATCTTCGATCTGATCGAAGCACTATTATGTTTTTTTATTTTACAGCTCTACTTCATATGATCTGAATTCTTTAAACTTTTCAAAGATTTTAGATTTATATCTCATATACATATCTGTACCATGATCGATAAAGATAATGAAGTAGACATAACCTCCTCTAGTTGGCATATCAAATGAGCCACACACATCAGTATGTATCAGTATAAGTATCTCAGTGGTCCTATCCCCATGTCCCACGAAAGATAGCTTGATCATTTTTTCTTGAAGATAAGATTCATTGATTGGATATGACTCAATATTTATTGAATCCAAAGGCCCATCTTTTTCAGTCTGTTAATCCTTTCTTCTCCTATATGACCTAGCCTAAGGAGTCACGTATACTTAGGATTAATCTCATTCTTGGATCTCTCAAATCTTATGGCACTCACTATCTACTTAGATAAATTTACAGATACAACAATATGTAACTGATAGAGACTGTAAATCATAAAGCCATATCCAATCATTTATTTCTTAATAAATGGTACAGTAGTCTTTATAACTAACCTGTACATGAAAAAGAATTAAATTTCTAGTAGCAGCAGGTTCATTGTAACAATCCTTAGAATTAAACTTAGATGGTAATCACAAAGGATGGATGATCACAGCTACAGCAACAACTCTTGCCCCATTGTCAATCTGAAAGGATTATCTTAAATTTCTAAGCATTTTACTTCCTCAAGATCTTGTATAGAAGTGCACAAGTGTGCACTAGGACCAGAGTTTACGACTCAACTAGAAGCAGAAGAAATCATAAGGTTAGTTTTAATCACGAGTAGATCTGACATATCTTCTAAAGATGTGTCATTTTATTTTCTTTAGGTTAGGTATGCAGGATAGTTCCTCCACTCTTCAATGAGAACCATGGCCCTTGAACTCTTCAAGATTTCCTCAGTTGTCACCAACATGTCTAATAATTCAATCAGATTGCAATCTATCTCGTTCATATGGTATTTTACTATAAACTACTTATATAACCTGAAAGGGATAATCGGATCAAATCCATTTGTAATTTTTTATGCATGGTCATGCTGAGCTTCTCAAGCTCCTCCAAGTCCTTGATCATTGTCAAACAATAATTATGGACAGACGGCTCTTATTCTCATCTTAGTGCTAAAAAGTACGTAGATCAGCTCTCCTCACTATATGACCCTTGTATGTGAGTCAACATAGCCCCAGTAGTCTACATGACCTCATGCTAGCATTGCATTTGATGCCAATTTATGGCATTGATCTTATTATCATCATCCGTCCATTTATCCAGTGCTTCTCATTGGTCAGTGGTTGGACGGTTTGGTAACACTAGGATATCTTGATCCATGACATAGCTAAGCTTTTTGGAACTCAAAATAACTTTAAGTTCCTAAGTCGGTCCTTATAATTAGGTCCGTTTAGTCGAATAGTTCTAGAATATGGGTAAGAGAATTGGAGATAGATAATTCCTAATAGAGAGAAGAAGATTCTAGTTAGATTTTATAATTAATTAATTTAATTTATTTTAGAAATTTATTTAAAATAAACTACCTCTAACTATTTCTGCGAATCCCTATACTCCTCGGACAGAGAAACGAGAACCCTTTCACGAGTTAGAATTTCTAGGAGGTATTACGGACTAATCGATTGGCACAAAACCTCATTTGACAGATCTTGATGAATGTGTCAATCAATAAATGGATAATTCTTGTTCAATACTTCTCAAGCAAATTACAGCAGACTTGGTCTCTCAGTCCTGAGACCTCACCTGATAGATCTTGATCTCATTCTTTGGTTAAGTTAGACCTACCATTGAGCATAAGTGAAGCCGTCATTGGATTCTCACCTGACAGATCTTGGATCTAACCCCTTCTCTAACCCGGAGCATCTCATGCTAATAGAGTGGTTGCTTCTCCCTTGATGCAACTGAACCACTATATCCAGCTGAGAATAGTCAACATTGGAGAGGGCACAATACTCTATAATGATGGAAGACCTACGACTTAATATTAATGAAAAGATTTTAATTTAGATCTCTTTAATTTAATTTTAATTTACATCCGATGTAAATCCATGATTACATTGGATCTACTGGTGAGATCTTGGCTTGGTCTGACTAAGACCGGACTCATGGTGCAATGTAAATGTAGTAAACTCAACCTTAAGCATCACAAAATTGCAATCCATCTCCAAAATGGCTAGGTAAGAGAAGATGGGTGGAGGCTCCCACTGTCAGTGGCAACGGTCCTAATTAAGTAACCATTATCTAAATACTTATCTTAGACACCAAATTGATCCATCAATTCGAGATTGGTTTCACTTAGGTTCTCCACTGCGAATTGCAATCACAACCATCAAAATGTGTAATCATGATACACCCTACACCAAGGGTTGTAGTAATTCATTATGATCACCACATGTATCTATGAAAACACCATGTGATTATCTCATAATCTTAAATAAAATCTCACTTTATTTTAGGGTTCATCCATTTCTCAAAAGGTGTTTTGGTTAGGGTTTCATCTTCAATCTCATCATAGATTAACCCCAAACTCATCTAATCAGATCTTATGATTCATAATTCTATTTTTAATCTAAATTTCAGATCTTAATAAATTTTAGATCTAATATAAATTTAAGATCTAATCAAATTATAGATCTAATCTAAATTGAAATAAAATTAGATCAAAGCAGAATTTTTTAGATCTAATCTGAACATGAATCATATAAACAGATTTAATTATATTACCAAATCTAATCTGATGTTCAGATCTGATCATATCTTAGATCTAATCTAAGATTTCAGATCTAATTTTGATCCTTAAAATTATGATTTCATAATCTGGCTCTGATACCACTTGAAGAAACTTTTTCGCCGCACGTGTCGGATCCCGATCAAAAATTATCATAGTGAAGGGATCCGATCCGACATGCACATATATGTGACTGCATCTTATACGTCCAGATCGGAATTATGATTTTAAGATCAGAAAATAAACATAAATTAGAAAATAATGTAATGAAATGATGAAGATCGCATCTTCACCTTTGCACGGGTAGATATCCACCATGAACCTGATGATCGTGCTAAAGCTCTGAGGTCCATTGATCAGCTGTACACACATTCAGCCTCTATGGATATCCACTCAAGATCGATCTGGGATTATCTTCTTTCTTTTGATCCTTCATCTTTATGACGGATCTTGCATGCACCTTGATCAGTGATCAACTCTTGATCCTGATCATCTGGATCAACTCTTGATCCTGGATCATTGGATCAACTCTTGATCCTAGATCTTTGGATCAATACTTGATTCTAGATCTGATTTCTTTCTTCTCTTGTGTAGATCTGGATCTCCTCTTCCCTTGGCATAGATCTACGTCAACATGTAGATCCGTCCCAACCTTTTGGACATGGAAGATAGGACACCCAACTCTTGGGCATGAGAATCAAATACGCCCAACTCTTGGGCGTGTAAGAGAAAGAGTGAGAGAGAGAGAAGGAGGGTGTGGAGAATATTGGAGGCATGAGAGGAGGCGTGGGGTTCTTGGAGGGTGCACCGAAACTCTTTGGCGTGAGATTTCTCTTCCTTGGCATGGGAAAAAAACTAATGCGAGAACCATTTTATTTAAGAGATCTCATCTCTTGAATAAAGAAAGAAGAGTCCTAGGGCCTTAAGCCTTTGAGTGGTCAAAGACTTAAAGCAAAAAGACTCCGCTTGAGGCACCTCCTCTCTTAAATTTTCACTCTAAACACTTTAGCGTGCACCCTACATTTTCAATGCAAGAAACCCTAGGTGCTCCAACTCTTGGGGCACCTCTTATCCTTCCCAAACCCTAGGATGCCAGGGCTTATCCAGATGGGCATGCACCCCTGGATCTTATCTAGAAGGGGGCGCACACCCCCTCTCTCTTTTCTCACAGTGAAAGGTGGGGGCACCAACAATTGGCGCCCCTTCTTTCTATGTATTCCATGCCCAGATATGGTTAGATGAGTCATCATCCTTATCCAAAAGTGTATGCAATTGACTTGATCAAAATCTTATCAAATAGGGAGCCCAAGTCCAAGAGGATTTGGGTTTAACCATGTGCTAGCATGGTGCTCCTAAACCCAATAGGATTTCTCTAAATTCTAATCCAATTGAAACTTCACAAGCCCAATTGATTAACCCGAGACCAAATCTCTTGTTTGTCTGACCCCATAGGTTCAATTTTATCTAGTAGTAAGATATATTATGATCTCCATCATCAATATCATTGAAACATCTTTCAATGAATTAAATAATTTTGATTCAGCTAATTAAGAATTATTCAATTATCAAATAATTCTTATTGATCTCACAATCCACCAGTGACATCTAGCAGTATATAGTGGCAACCCAACAGAATTGAATAATGAACCTCTAGGTGTAGTTACCGTGTGATTCGATCCTTCTATCATGAGTCCCGACAAGACAGAGGTTATGGATAACTCATTAAACCTTATCGCTTGTCATATATAATATTCAATCGACTTGAGTTTATATATAAAATTTTATAGAAACTTCTTTCATCATTCACACTACCATGGCTATGGATTTTTGAACTCAATCTCATGAATAATATAGGACTACTCCTTATCTATCAAGATCGATAAATTTTATCTAAGTGCACATTCTACTCCTACAACGAACCTACTGTAGTTAATATATACCACAAGATTTTGAATGGCTAGGTAGTCAAATGATTGTGCAGTCAGACTATAGCAGTCCCATTGTGAATTAGTCGAGGCACCGCAGATCTAAAGACTAACACCACTGCAGCATCGAGTATGTCACTGATGAGTGTATAGACATCCATATGACTACTTATGTTGGTCATACTTGGTACCATTGTTCTCCAACAATTACCTGCACTCTCACTCCAGTGTCCCCACACTAGAGATTCGAGACTCATTTATCCAGAAGAAAGCGATCTGTGTACCAATCTAATCAGATTAATCATTATTCTTGTGATGATCCATCGATCGAAAGTATTTAGAAATTAATCATCAATGATACATGTTTCAAATTCTCAACTTTTGAGAATATGTGTCATCATCTTATTAATTTCTTAGACGATTTATGGACACATGTCAACATGAATAAAATTAATCTAATTTTATTTATTTAATTATAAAATTATGCCACTAGAAAGATTATATGTGTCAGCCAACTTGGCTTCTAGGGCATACATCTAATACTAAGCTCCTTCTTCTCCCTTTCCTCCTCTTTTAGGTAGGATTTGAACTCTTTTTTCCCTTTTCCTCCTCTTATTGTTAGGGTTTACTCTTTTTTCTCCATTTTCCTCCTCTTTTAGTTAGGGTTTCTACCTCCCATTTTCTTCCATTTTCATCCACCACTATCTTCTCCAAAATACACACCATTTGTACCTTCTCTTTTAGATATTTAGAGAGGAGACAAGCATGTGGGCTTAGCATGGTTGAAGGAGTTCCATAACTTCGATGGGCTATTGTATTAGAGAGATTTACCTTTCATAGCATATACTTTAACAAACTGGCTTGCTTCTCAAGAGTTATGGGCATAGTAGTGGATTTGGTGGTAGTAGCGGAGGCAGTTTTGGTGGTGGTGGTCATGATGGAGGCTTTGGAGTTGATGATGGTAGAGACAGAGATACCGATAGTGGTGTAGGAGATAGTGGAGTTTTAGAGGAGGTAGTGGTGAAGAGAAAAGATGAAGTGGGAAGTAAAACTCTAGCTGGAAAGGAAAAAGAGAAAGAAAAGTTTACAAAGGTTCCACATCAGTTATTTTATACTATATTTGCTTTCACTATATATCACATGACAGCATGTGATCATTTCTGTCATGATCGTTAATTGAATGTAGCAGCTAGGGAGAAATTATAATATTCTAAAAGTTTGATGATCTAATTGCAACGAATCGAAGTTCAAAATAAAATAAAACTCCCAAAAGGTTCAAGATTTTAAAGTAATTATGCATTCTTTAAACATGATTTGGACAAACATATACTCAATTACATGCCAATGTCAATAATCACATAAAGCATATTCCAAGGTCTCAAATATTATGGACTAGTTTTCTATCTTCAATGACATGTTTCTGTTGCTGCAACTAACAAAGCTATGGTTAACTTTTTTGCTTCATACCCACTTAACTCTTCTCATTGAAATTATTTACATCTCTTAAGGCAAGTGGAGTATGGGAGGTTTATGAACTGTATAAACTTATTATCACCTTATTTTTAGCAACGACTGATTTTGCAATTAATCTAGACAAAATATCTTTTGACTCACAATGTTGGTTCAATCTACTCTAAATCCACTTTGATTGTGATCCTCTGGCTTGGTGTTGCTACAAATATCATTCAATCATACATACAAATGTATATACACATATATTTTGCTAGACTTGGCTGCAGTCAAGTTGATCACTATCCAAATCTAGTTAGGGCTATGTTGGATAATAGAGGTCTCACATCAATGATCAGATCTATTAGATATGATCTACTATCTCTAAATTCTTATATACAAAAATTATATAATTTGGAGATTTCTAGTTTATACATCAAATAGTTAAAAATTGGATAATTAATATAATAGAATTGTATATATTTTGATTACTTAATGTATAGGCTAAGGGCTTCTAAATCACATAACTTTTGATATATAAGTAGTTTAGAGGTAGTAAATTACATATATTAGACCACATCCAACATCGTGGATCATTATTGTCGGACCTCTATCATTCACTGTAGACCTAAACAAGTTTGAGTGGAGATCCACTCAAGTGTAGCTAAGTCCAACTCATAATCATTGATGTGGGATTACCTTTGTCCCTTACAAATCTAACTTGGTCTAAGTGAAGATCCACTTGAGAGTAGCCAAGCCGGGCCCTCTCTTTCTTTATGCATATAGAAAGCTAAATTTAACTACCTCCAGTGGATCTCCTCTCAAATTCACATAGATTTAGATTGGATGATTAAAGTCCTATATCAATGATTCAAATCATTAAATATTATCTCTAAATTACTTATATACCAAAGGTCATGCAATTTTGAGACCCCTAGATCATATATCAAGTGATTAAAATTAAATAATCTAATAATATTAAATTTTACATATTTCTTGATTTCTTGACATACAGTTTAGGGATATCTATATCTTATAATTCTTTATGTAAAAGCAGTTTGAAGATAATATATCATATCCAACTACCTGGAATATTGATGTGACCTTCATTGTTTAATATGTATATGACTGGATCTTAGTAGAGATCCATTCAATTGGAGTCAAATCCTACTCTCTCTCTATATATATACATATAGAGTCAAGCTAGAATCAGGTCAATCGGATTTGGATGCAGATCCGATCAGATCAAAACTCTACAATAGGAGTTCTACATCGATCATCTAAGCTGTGAGATGTGATCCACTCTAACTTAATGCATAGGCAAGGGATCTCCAAATTATATAATTTTTTTTGTGCAAGTAATTTTGAGATAGTAGATCACATCTAACGACATGGATCATTGATATAGGATCCTCATTAACCAGTTTCAATTTAACCAGATCTGAGTCCAAATCCGATCGATCTTACCCAAGCCTGCCCCATATACATATGTGTGCATATATATATGTATGTATATATGAATATATATATATAATATATATATGTATATATATGTATATATATATGTGGATATATATATATATGTATATATATATATATATATGAACAAGTATGTATGTATATATGTACGCATGTATGTATGTATATATGTGTGTGTGTCTCTACATATATATAC
>KE505155.1:184187-194347 GCA_000441515.1 Elaeis oleifera | reverse complement strand
CACATACATATACGTATATATATATATATATATATATATATATATATATATATATATATGTTGTGTGTGTGTGTGTGTGTGTGTGTGTGTGTGTGTGTGTGTATATATATGTGTGTGTGTGTGTGTATATACATACATATACATACACACACGTGCACATATATTCTACATATATATATATGTATATATATACACATATATACATACTCACAGATACATATGTATATATATACACATATATACATACTCACAGATACATATGTATATATATACACATATATACATACACACAGATATATATATATATGTGTGTGTGTGTGTGTTCCTTTTACCATGAAAGCAGCACGAGAATATTAAAATAGTCTCATGCCTTACAGTCCTAAAATATAATATAGCAGAGCCGGAATGCAACTACCTTGATTCATGCCTGTCGTTCATATTTAAACATTTATGGTCAACTAACTTGTTAGCCACCTTACCATAAGAGCAATGGGACTATAGAACATGTATGATACGCAAAGATTCTCCTTCCACTTCAAAGCAATTGAATGCATTCCATGCTGGGTCACAAGCTTGACCAACCACACAGATGGGATAAAGTGACATATTGGAAGAGAACGGTATTATTAGTCCCGTTGTGATCGTGAGTCAAAAAAATTTAATTTATATGTAATAAATTTTTTTGATAAGATATCTTTAATAAATCATAAATTCCGTATCATGGGATAGGGGTTGAAGTGGATCCATCCAAGCCATGAGTCTTTGATCATAACAATGGTGCCATCTATGGGTAATTGCCTCCTATCCACGTATAGATTGCCCTTTGATTGGAGGGCTAATATTGTTGGGGCATGATATTATTAGTGGCCGAACGAATAATATTTATGCATACGAAAGTTAAGACTGATGTATCTGAGTCATGTGTTTTTAATCACAATATTACGTGTTAGATTTTTTTATTTCTACCATTCCACGTGTTTCAAAATATTAAAGCAGTTCATTTCAGAAAATTCTCATCTCTAGATTTCTCTGATCTTTGCAACAAAATTGACCACATAATTTTAATCATATAATATGATGTACCTTAAATCAATGACATGTGAACGACGCTATTGCCGTCTGTGCCAAATGATGGTCTGATTTCCACGTGGACAGGTTAGACTAAGTCATGCAATTGAGTTTGATGGAACTCGGTGCCGACTTGACCTGGTTGCTTGAGGTCCATCTCTTGGATTGACTGCAATGTTTTATAATCCCTGTTGATTATAAATTTTATTCCCACATCCTGATTTCGATGATCATTTTATATTTAATTTTTATTTTATACACATTTATTACACTACATAGAACTGATATAATTACCCACTGCGACAGAAATAACTTTATACAAATGCAAATTATGTAAAAAATTAATAAATATTAATTATATAAGTATTAAATATAAAATGATAGAAAATGGCAACCAAACAATGGACGTGATTTTTAGTTCCCACAGGATCCGTTCTTTTGAGGATAAAACTTTATCCAAAATATATATTTTTTAAAATATTTTCAAAAAAATTTAGAAAGAAAATAATTTGCTAATGTTCTTTTATGCATTGAAAAATGAATCAGAAATCTGTTATCCACGTTCTTTTACATTACTAGGTTTCTGGATAAGTTGCTAAAAATCCTAAAATCTATACATATTTTTCATAATATCATCTATTATATAAATATTATTATATATAATAATATGATATAATATATTATAATATATTATATTATTATAATAATATAGCATAAAATAATATATTATAATATATATTATATATATTATTATATATAACAATATATTATATTATTATAGTATATTATAAAATATATTATATTATATTATTATTTTGATACATTATATTATAATATATTATATTATTATAAGGTTAAGGGTATATTAGTAATATATTAAAATGGTTATTTTCTCCATTGATGGGAAAATGATTTAGTCACATCCTAAGTGGATAAGATTTTTTTTATTTATGGATAAATATTATTCATAAAAAATAATTATTATTTAAAAATATAAGAACATAGATAAGTTGATTAATAGAAAGTTGATCAATTTTTTCATGATATTTACTAGGGGTTGCAAACGAGTCGAGCTATTTGAGTATCAGCTCGACTTGATTTGGTTATTATCGTGCTTGAGTTTGACTTGAGTAGCTTTTCGAGTTAAGCTCGAATAGCAGAATACTCGGCTTCAAAGTTCACTAGCCTATTTGAATATATATATATATATTTAATAATATTATTTTATTATAATATATATATATTAATATATATTATTATTAGGCTAAAGCTCGATTTTGAACTTGAATTCGAGCACAAGTATTATTCGGTTGATATTCGAATCGAATCGAGTTGATCTCGAATTTTTTTTTTATCAAGTCGAATTCGAGCTTGAGATATTAAGACTCGATCAATCTCGAATCAAATTTTGAGTTCGAATATTTTGAGTCGAATCGAACTCGAACTTTCAGCTATACAATTCGATTCGATCACATTCTTAATATTTATCCATAAAGAATAAACTTTAATTTTCTTTGTAGTCTGAGCTGTTTCAGGTGAGAGTGAATGGGACGGTTTGGACATTTAGGAGGTTGATCATTCCTTGTCCTGCTCACTTGGCAATTGATGTTGACGTAGATTAATGGAAGAAGTGAGCATTTTGATAATTATTTCTATGACAGCTTGGAAACGGTCCACATCCTACGATCCAGCTGATAATACTGCATATTTTTTTCACAAACATTGTAGATACCTGAATATATACATTTTAATATTACTCAATTCCAAATTGAAAAATCCCTTCCCTTGTATACCAACAAAACCTGGTTTCAGACTAAACAAACTAAAATCACCATGCACATGTTATTTGAAGTCCTAATAAATACATTTTTTTCTTTTTTAGAACAACTATACGTTAGTTATGTGAAATCATGTTCCACCTCGTGTTCTTCTCCCATCAATCATTATCCGAGAGTTGGTAATATACAACAAGCACTGCCAGCCTCTTTCAAGGCATGAAAACAAATATTTAAGCTGTTACCAACATCGAAGAGATCGAAGCCGCTGGCATTGTTGAACTTAAAATAATGACACAATGAATGATTGAGTTCGCGGTCACAGATTAGTATCTGACCAAATGCATTAGAAGACCTACAAAACCAAAAATAAATGAGGATGTTGAATAAGAAACTGAAGTTCCATGTCAGGGACCTTCTCATCCTCCATTAAGCGACTTGGGGACTGCCTGCCACCCAATCTGCTACACCATCCACCAGAAACGATCCAAGAGTCACCTCTAATCCAAATACAGAGGCAGCAAGGATGCCACAGGGGTGGTATAAGAATGATTCCACCCTGATCGGTCAGAAGAGGATGGAGTGTCTCCTGAAGGCAAAAAATCAGAGTGCCAAACAAAGTCAGTCAGAAATCCATTACTGTCGAAGTGAGGTTGAGTAGGGATTCCAGTGCATTTGGAGCAAACTTCCTCGCAAAGAGGAAACAGATTGAAGTCGGCCTCGAGTTGTACATACAGAAGGTCCCATTATTTCTTATTGCCTGAATGAAATCTGCTGTAATGCTTGGGGCACCATATGTTGCTGGGTGAGGCCCTCCCCTTGACCAGTCAACCCAAGTCAAGCTCCGGTTCGCATTCAGAGACCCATGGAACATGTTCAGATAAGTAGGGATGTAGTGCTCATCAGGATAGCAAGATGGCTTGCAGTATTTCCTGAAGAGGGCATAGTACTTGTAGTCTGCAACCATAGTCACAGCCAATTCACGGTTGAGTTCGAACCACTCGGACCCTTTTCTCCATTGATAGAGTTTGATATGAGGGGCCATGTAGCGGTTGTAACGGCCACGGCCCTGTGGTGAATCCTCATCATAGGATTCGACGAAGCTGTGCTCCGAGTTTATGAGGTACTCATAAATAGTGGGGAAATTGTATACTGGAATGCAACTCTCAGAGAGCAAAACAAACCGCTCGTTGGAGAAATCCAGGAGAGCATTGGCCAAGAGACGCTTCTCCGCATCTACCAGTGTAACGGAACCCCATGAAACCTCCTGCATAGGAAAATGTAAGAACAAGATTAGTTAGATGGAATGCAAGCAGCAGGCTTTCATTTAAAATTATCTGAAATCAACCACAAAGGCTTCGAAAAATAATGTACATAACAATTTGCATCATTTTTTAATATAGTCATGATAATTTACTATTTTATCGACTTATTTATGCTGGTGTTTTCACAACCTCTTGTCAATTGTTGTAACAATGATATATCTGCAACACTTCGGAACTTCACTTTAATAATTATATGAAGAGCAAGGCCTGTCTGCAACTGTAGTCAGAATAAGTTCATGTGGATCATACATCTTAAAATGCATTTTGTGTAATACTACACTTGATTCTTTTTTAAAGAAATGCTAACTACCTTGCCTGCTTGAATCCTTCCAATGCAGACGACTCTAAATTCTAACCATAACCTTCTTGATAACATCATTAATTACAGGAATTTTACTGTCTCCACACACATAATTTGTCTTATAATCCACATTTACAATGATAAGTACCTGTTCCATGTTGGATAAAGAGTGATTCAATATAAGCAATAGTATTGCTCTGTTTTAAGTTTCAAAAAACAGAATTCAAAGAATAGGATTATTGTATTATGAGGTATTATTTGTTCCTAAAACAAATTGGAACTACATGCATCACAACAAATCAAAACTGCACCATTAAATCATAAACAATGGCAATGTTGTAATCTAAGTAATTATTCAACAGAAATGATCAACTTTATTCAGAAATATGAACAAACCAAATTATCATCTTACCTCGCTGGGGATTTGGCGGCCATAGAAGGCAGAATCCTCTGAGACATTGAGCTTGTAGTCGGGAAGTGCATGCACATAAACTGAGTACAACCCTTCATGGCCTTTGAAGAACTTGTCCCACAGGGGCACAAACGGCAGAGGCCCCCGCGTCATGAACATGAAGGCCACCTTGGGCACCCTCTCGAAGGGGTAATCCTCCATCTTGGGCACCATCGACGCCCTCCAGAAGAGCTCATCATCCGTCATGCTATGCATCAAATGCGTCGGCTTCACGAAGCTCTTGATGCTCAAGCAATCCTTGTCGCAATTCGCCGTGTACATGGTCCTCGGAAAGAAGAGATCGGCCTGCGAATTGAAGTACTGCTTGAAATGGGCGCTCACCGAGAGGCCCAACACCGCCCCGCCATGAAACAACCAGAATGGAGACGAACTTCATCAGACCAAACGACCAGCCCTTCCCCGGTGTCACAGGGAAGTAATACCCCTCCTCGTCAGCCAATTTGCTCTTCAATACCGGCTTCATTTGCCTCCACGTACACCCGATTCCTCCTCTTAAGTCCCTAGATGCCCTCCGATCGACTTCGATCTACCCTCAATCCCAATCCCGACCACTAATTATGAGTTGCCAAATGCAGCGATCAACAACAGCGCCAAGCCAAGGGACAATTAATACCGGAGACAAAGAACGCTCCTTAGGTCCAACGATGACGGAATGAAGGGACGAAACAATGAATTAGAAATCCAAAACGAATCACAGGAATCAGCAAAAGAATTAAACAAACTAGCGAACCCAAAGCCTTGGAATTTGATCAAGCCGCAACTCGAAATGCCAAAAAGGAAGTAAAAAGGAATTTTGATAGAGGTTTCCAAACAAATAGGAGGATCACAGGCGGAGGAAGTCGACTCAAATCGAAAACCCCAAGGATCGAGATCGAACACGAAACTGACCTTAGGAGAAACAAAACCGATCAAATCCACCCCTCTTCCCCTCTGCTCGATCAAATCTCGGGCAGAGGAGCCTCGGCGAAATCGACAATATCGGATCGAGGGGAACAAGGGAAGGGATTTAAATAGGAAGCCTGAGAAACGCGTGGATTTGGGCAAAAATCACCGCTCACTGTATCTGTCGCTGCCCATGTCTCCACCCCAACCCGGTCCCCGCCCCATCTCTCACCGTCTCGGTGTCGTCGTGGAATTTTTAGAGGGAGAAAGAGAGGAAGAGAGAGAAAGCCTAAAAGGAGGCGAAACGGTCCTCCGGCGGAAACAGCGAGGATGGTGGGAGCGGGCGGGAGCTGGGGCAATTACATGGACCGACTTTACTTTCGGACCCAGATCGGCAGCTTCATGATTGCCTGTTGGCCCGGCGAAATTTTGGATTGTTTGGGTGCGTAAATGGGTGCGTTGACAGGGTGTCTGAGACTGGGGAAGAAAACGTCCAGCGCGTTCGACGTTGACGGTATCATCTCGCGACGCGTGTATTGCGTCGTCCTTCTAACGATGGTCCCCGTCATCAAGAACGGAAACGAGTTTAGCATGTGACCTCCGAGTCTTGTCATTGATGGGAGCCGTCGTTCTCGTCTTCTAACTACGAATGACAGAAACGATCTAATTCGATGGTCATCCATCCTATCTAATTTTGATCAAATTTAAAATATATAATTTAATTAAATTTAAATTTAAATAAATTTAAAAATTATAATATAAATATAAATAAAATATAAATAATATTATTTTTATTTCAATTCGAAATCGAAATCGATCCAAACTTATAGATATGGATAATATTCGAATCCATATTCAAATATATATATTATAATTTATTTAATAATTTTATTTTGATTGATAATATGTATAAAATTATTTTGATTATTTATATATTTTATATTAAATTGTAATTCTATTTTTATGTTCGATTTCTATAAATTTGGATTTATAAATTATGTTTTATGTTGAATTGATAATTTTGTTTTGATTGATAATATGTATAAAATTATTTTGGTTGTTTATTATTCTGGATATGGAATAGGTATGGGACGGGTATGGGTTGGATATGGAAAAATAGATTATCTGTCGGTATCTCCAAATTTATTGGGTATGGGGATGGATATCTCCTTTCTTATCCAATCGGATATTGAGTAGAGTTTGGCTATAGAATATTAAATTCTGATTTGGAGATGGATAGTACAATATCTATCCAAATCCTATCCATTGCCGTCCTTACTTCTAACTGCTTCGTTGGGACATTTGATGCTTGTTTCAATTCTAATAACAAGAAAAAAGCAGCATTTCCCGGGCGATGGTTTGTGCCGAAACTTAAGTTGGTTCGGGTTGCATCTTTAGTGCTGAAGAAGGATTTGCCTGACTTCACACAAATCCGCCATTAGATCATGCAGTGTCCGGTTTGAGATTTCTACGGACCGATGAATGAAGAAAATTAGAATACTTTGAGCTCCGACATCATTATATATTTGATATCGTGAAAGAAGATCAACATTTTTTCATCGAACCCACTCAAAGCAAGTGAACTTGATTGTGCCAATTCCAGGTTTATCAGGAAGCAAAACATGTTCAAAGTTTGAGCCTTTGGTACACGAATACTGACCCATTGGGTGCTCGTTAGGCCCAGTGACATCATCTTCGCCATCAATGTTTACTTTAAGATATGTTTGATTGGAAGAAGTTAGATATTGAAATAAAATAAAATAAATAATTTTATTTAATTATTTAATTGAAAATTTTTATTATCATTTCAATTTTTAGAGGATATAAAATACTCTAAACCCCTGGAACTCAATCTCTGATTTCTCCTAACATTAAAATTATATTTTAATTCTGATCACGGCTCAAATACATCAGGGGATATAATCATTCCGATTCATATTTCAATTTTTTCGATTTTGATTTCGCTTTCGATTTCAATTCTGATTGTGAACCCAATATGCTCATATTGGATCTTTGCAAGGATATATTGTCGATGCAATCAGCCGCATTGGCTAATTTGCTTGAGTGGTCGCTATGAAACCAAGATTGGATGAATGAGGCTTCCAGGCCAGTCTTGGAGCACTAGGACAAAGCTGTTGCTCTGTCAACATTGTTTCTGCCATCAACTTTTAAATTGGATGGACCTTCGGAGACACTATCAAACCAACTAGTCTCTTAAGCTAATTATGCTCCGGTGGCTTTGTAGTTGGAACTCCCCAACATGCTTGTGTCTGAGTTCTACATGGGCTTGCCGAAAGAGGGTTATTACGCTTTCGATCTGAGACATGAGTCAGAAGTCATAGCAACCACGACATACTTATAGAGAATTCTCTCCACAAATATATAAAGCATCTCATCATGATATTATAAAAAATAATAAATAAATTTAATAATTAATATTCAATCTTAATTCAAATAACTAAATTAAATTTTTAAATAATATTATGTAGTTTTCCATCAACTTCAATAAATCTTAATCTAAAATAAACATACTAAACTTTGCTTTTAATTCACTTTCAGATATAGAATTTTCAAGTCAAGCTACTTCTTTGAATCTATAAAAATAGTAAAATATAGAGTAATGAGTTAGATAGCTCAGTAAATAATATATACTTTAGCTAAATAAATCAAACAATAATAATATATGGAGAATAAGCATGAAAGCTACATCAACTTAAAATAATAACACTAATAAAATAAGATCCATATATATTCATTTTTATTTATAAATTGATTTTTCTGAAAACATCATATTCATTTCGATAATCACGAACTAAATCAAAGTACCAACACATAAACTCCATTATCAAGATATCAAATTATCAACATTTAACTATCCCATTAGCAGAATATTAAAATACCGACACACAATCCCCACTGGCAGGGTATCGAGGTAGCAGCATTTAACTGTCTCACTGGTAGGATATCAAAATATTAATATTTAATCATCCTATTGGCAAAGTATCAAAATACCAGCATGCAACCTCCACTAATAGGATATCAAAATACTAGCATTTAACCAACCCATTAATTGGATATCAAAGTATTAGCTCTTAACCCACTGGTGGATTCGATGTATAGTTAGACTGTCAGTCAAAATTCATCTCAAATCAATATATTTTTTAAAATATATTTCATATTTCAAATAGAATAATTCATAATATCATGTGGTATTGAAATCAATTGATATGACTAATATCAAATTCAATACATTTGACCATAAATCACTTAGTATTTCAAAAAAGAAGTATATTCAATAATTCAAAATATATGTATTAGATTCATAAATCATGAATAATCTAATATTAAAATAATTTTAATTTTAATAAATCTAAAAAAATGCATCATTACTTATCTCACATGCACTCTAATAAATCTATATAATTTATATATTTTTTAAAAATCTTCAATTCATAGATTACATCGCAGTATTCCATTGCTAGATATCTTCTTGTCGAGACAAGTACATTCTTATATATAATTAAGTTTAATAATCAGAAAGAATATGAGTAATCAAAGAAGACATGATGAACGGCGGATGCATCCTACGGTCTAGATCGATCCAATCATATTAACTTTATTCGATCGAGGATAATCAAATCAGTAGCGTTCAACAAAAGTTCAGATGGAGGCCAATATAGTGCTCGACAATCAAATATCAGTTCGATAAAATAATTTTATTTAATAAAGATAGGATTAAAATACAATTGGCTTCATAAAGATTAAATAGACTAAATTTGATGGTATCCAGATCCGATCAAGATGAGTGCTGATATACTGTCTGACGATCATGGATCAGGATTCTTCACTAAACACGATCAAAATCATCCAAAGAAAGTTCTTTACTCAATCAATTTTAGAAAGATGAATTTTATAGAGAGAGAAATAATTCTAGAAAGAGAAACTTATAGAGAGAGAAAAGAGAATTTTTAAGAGAAAATAGAGAGAGAAATTATTCCAAAAAAAGAAAGAAGGAAGAGGAAAGAGAGAGAAACTCTCTCTCCTTTCTTTTTTCTTTTATTTCATCTTCTCTTTTAGCGGAATAAGGGACCTACTCATTCTCCTTCTACGTTGGAACACGGGAGCTTCTCCTCAGTGATGGCAATGGCTTAGGATGGAGGTCAGGGCGGCGGGGATAGGGGATCACCAACCGACAGTTGGTGGTGACAATTGCCATAGGAAAATAAAAAAAAACATGCAAAAAATTAAAGAAAATAGAAGATTTATGTCACACCCTCTGTCCGAGATCGCGAGCAGGAGATCGTGGCAACCGCTGCATACTTATGAAGAACTCTCTT
>KE505155.1:149355-162777 GCA_000441515.1 Elaeis oleifera | reverse complement strand
GGTCATGGGCTTAAGGACTCGATCTTTCGATCATCATAGGACTACTCCTCTCATCTATCGAGGTTGATAGATCTCATCTTGATGCGATCTGGTTCCTACAATGAATATGTTACAGCCAACATACATCTCAGGATTTCGGATGGCTAGAAGATCGAGTTATGGTGTAGTCAAACTATAACACACTCAAGGTGAACCACCGATGCACCTCAGATCAAAGAACTAGACACACAACTGCAGCATCGAGCTAGTCATCGACGAGAAGGTAGACTTCCTTATGACTGCTCGAGGTGGTCACGCTCAGTACTTTCATTCTCAACGAATACCTGTACTCTCGCTCCGGTGTCTCCACACCGTAGACTCAAGACTCATCTATCCTAAGGAAGCGATCATACACCAACCTTTCGGATCGATCACCATCCTCGTGATGATCCTATGGTCAGAAGCAGTTTATGAGTTAGTTATGTAAATTCATGCCTTAAATTTTCAACTCTTGAAAATATGAATTAATATTTTCACTAACTCAAAGGATGCATCACAGACACAATGTACATAATGTGATAGAAGAATAACCCTTTTATTCATTTATAGTCAAAATTATAATTTTGCCCTTAGATATGTACAGGAATGTGTCAGTCGATCTGGCATCTAGGGCACACATCTAACACTTTTGCCCCTTAACATGGAATTCATCTCTCCAAGAAGATGTATCCTGACATACCCGAGGAGATCCAGCGCATGAGTAAGATCCCTTATGCTTCGGCAATAAGGAGCCTCATGTATGCCATGTTATGTATATGTCTTGATATAGCACTTGCCGTGAGTGTCACGAGTAAATATCATGCGAATCCAGATAAAGAACATTGAATTGTTGTTAAAAATATCTTTAAGTACTTGAGAAGCACTAAAGATTTGATGTTGGTCTTTGATGGAGGATCGGAGCTAAAAGTTAAGGGATACATCGATTCAGATTTTATAGCTCATGTCGATCATAAAAGTATTCATCGGGATGTATCTTCTTATGTAATGGTGGTGTAGTTAGCTGAAAAAATTTCAAACAACCGATCATTACAGATTCGATCATAGAAGCTGAGTACATCACCGCCTCTGAAGCTGCTAAAAAAATCTTTTAGTTAAGAAGTTCATTACAGAGCTGGGTGTGATGCTATCAGATGCCATTATACTGCACTGCGACAACAATGGCGCCATAGCCCTTGCTAAGGAGCCCAGGTCTCACCAAAAGTCTAAGCACATAGAGCGGTGGTTTCACATCTTACGCGAATACCTCGAGAAGAAATTCATCAAGATGCAAAGAGTCGACTCCATGCTGAATGTGGCGGACCCGCTGACCAAGTCTCTTAGCCAGCAGAAGATCGAAGCTCATCTTGAGAAGATGGGTCTTAGGTATATGGTCAATTGACTTTAGGTCAAATAAGAATTTGTTGGATTAGTGCCTTAGAAGCCAATTGTTGGCTGACACATTATGTAATTTCAGAGTCTAAATTTATACTTGTAATCTTTTATTATCAATAAAAATTTTTTCTTTTCAATCATTTTTATGTGTCCATGATTTGTCTTAAAAATTAACAAAGATGATTTTTGTATATTCTTAAAGAGTTAAAAATTTGAGATATACTTTAATTAGTGGTTAATTTTTAAATACTCTCGATCAAAAGATCGTCATGAAGGATAGTGATCAATCTATTTGAGATCGATGTACGGTTCACCTCTCTTATGGATAGATGAGTCTCGGATCTGCGGTGTAGAGATACAGGGGTCAAGGTGCGGATGGTTGTTAGAGAACAACTTGCACTGAACGTGATCAATACGAGAATCACATGGATGTCTACTCACTTGTCAGTAGTCATTTCAATGCTGCAGTGATGTGAGTGATCCTTTGACCTGCGGTGTCATTGACTATTTGCAGTGAGGTTATTGAGTTTGACTGCACGTTTCTTGATCCCTAGCCATTTGGATCCTTGCTGTGTATGTTGGCTTCAGTAGGTTCAGGTTCGTTGTTTGGAGTAGGATGCACCTAGATGGAATCTATTGATCTTGATAGAAAAGAAAAGTCCTATGCAATTTATGAGACTGAGTCCAAATTTTTTTGCCAAAGCAAGTATGAATATTGAAAAGAGTTTTCACAAGATTTACAAATGAACTCGAGTCGAGCCAATCTTACATATGATTGACGATGGGGTCTGACAAGTTCTCTATGATCTCCATCAAGTCAGACTCACGATAGAAGGACTGAATCATATGATAACTGCATTAGAAATTCATACTTTCATTCTATTAGATTGCCACTACATACTGTTAGGTATCACTGGTGGATTGTGAGATTCATCGGGTATCATTTTGATGATCGATGGCCCTCGAAGGGTAGAATTGAAAATATTTCAATTCATCGAAAAGAGTTTTGATGATATTGTGATGGAGATCACAATATATCTCACTACTAGATAGAATAAAACCTATGGGGTCATACATTAAGGAATTTAATCTCAAATTTATCAATTGAGCTTATGAAGTTTCAATTAGATTAGGATTTATTGAAATCCTATTAGGTTTTTGAGAACCATGCTAGCACATGGTTAAACCTAATTCTTTTCGAAACTTCGATTTGATCGAGTCCATAGCCTTGAACCTAACCTAAATCTATTTGAATTTAATTGAACTTTTAATTGTGAGCCCAAGAGAATTTGATTAAGTCAATTAGTTGGTATAATTATCCTAACATTATCTCTTTTTTATCTCCTAATTATCTCTATGTATGCATGTGGAATAAATGGAAGAATGGGTGGCGCCTATTTTTACTTTTGGAATGAAATGGATGTCAAATCCTAGGATATGATAGAGGGGCCCGCCCTTCTTATGTGGCATGGCATGGAGGAGAGAGAGTGGGGCTACACCCGCTCTTATTTGGCTAGAAATTCTTTGCGGGGTGCCAACTCTTGGCACTCCAACTACCTGACATATTTTAGATGGGTGCTTCTTGTACCTGCTTAAAGGGGTTGATCATATCCTATTTATATCTGATTTTAATTAGAATAAATCAGATTAAAAAGGTAGAATATTCTTATGAGATAAGGATCTACCTTTTTAAGATAATTGGGTTCCTATTTTGTGTCAGGATAGTGCCTATATAAAGGGTATGTCTTTAGGGTTCCTAGCTAATAGAGTTTTTGATGAAATAACTCCTCTCTTTCCTTCTCCATGCCTCCTCTCCTCTCTCTCTTCTCTTCCCTACCCAAGAGTTGGGCATCCCCTTTTCCACATGGCAAGAGGTAGTGCTTTGTGACTTCGAGAGTGAAGATTGAGGAGAAGAAGAAAAAGACTGCTAATCAAGGAGTTGTCTCACAGTCTAGATCAAGGTGTCGATCAAAGTGTTCAAGGCTAAGATTCTTCTTGGAAAGAAGAGTCTTCTACGAGAAGAGATCAGTTCAAGATTGATCCCAGTGGATACCTGTAGAGGTCGGACACGTGTGCGGTTCGAGCATCTATGATTCCGTGATCATCAGAAGTGGTGAATATCTACCCATGCCAAGATAATGAGATCTAATCTCATATTTATTTTAAATTTTAGATTGTATATATGTGTTTTCTCCTGGGCTTGGGTAGGATTAGATTTGATCTCTTGCATGTGGGTTAAAGGTTAACGTATTTATTTTCATTATATTTTTAAAATTTAAAATCTACACATGCTGCCTGCCTGATTTTCTAACATGAGTCTCATCGACAGCAATCTAATTTTGATGGGTATAACCACTTCGGCTCTGAAAGCAAGGTTGATGGGTGTCTTTTCGATCATTGTCCTCGGTGCTGTTCGATATGTCCATAGGATATTGTAGAGTTCTTCTACCCATATTTCTTTCATTTGGTTAAGCCTGTTCTTTAGTCCTTACAAAATCGTGTAACCATCACCTTAGCTTTTTTGTTGGATTATAGGTGGTCTATCGAGGTGACTCTGAGGTCAATGCAGAGTTTCGAGCAGAAATGCTTAAATCTTTGATTATCAAATTGACAACTGTCGTTAGTGATGATAGCTTTTAAGAGTCTGAACCAACATATAATAGATTTTTATACAAAATTTTGAGCCTTCACCTGTTAGATGTATATCCTAGAAGTCAATTATTGGCTGATACATTTTTATTTATGACATATATTTATACTTAAACTATTGATTTAATCAATAAAGAGTATTTTTTTTTTCATTCAAGTGTTATGTATCCTTGAATCATCCTTAGAATTGATGTTACGATACATATTCTCAAAAGTTGAGAATTAGAGACATGTATGATTGATTCCTAAATTGCTCCCAGTCATAGGATAGTCATGGGATGGTGATCCTTTCAGATAGATTGGTGCATGATTCATTTTTTTCGAAATAGATGAGTCTCTAATCTACAATATAGAGATACTAAGCGAAAAGTATGGATAGTTGTTAGAGAATAACTAATACTGAGTGTGGCCATACGAGAGATCACATAAATTTCTATTCGATCATCAGTGATCATCTCAATACTATAGTTATATGATTGATCCTTTGAGCTATTGTGTCACAATTGCTCACAGTAAAATTGCTATAGTTTGACTACATATAAATATTATCTTGATTATGAGTTTTTAGAGTAGATGTTGGCTTCAGTTGGTTGAACTGTACGAGCGATGTGTGCATTTAGATGGGATGTATTGACTTTGATAGAAAGGAGTAGTCCTATGAGATTTGAGAAGCTGAGTCCACAAGTCTATGGCCATAGCAGTGTGATTAATAAAAAAAATTATTTGAAATCACTATTAGACTTAAGTTGATCGAATTTATCATATGACTGATGATGAGATTTGATGATTTATTCATGATCTACAATCTAGTCGGAACTCACGTAAAGGAACTGTATCATACATTAACTACATCTAGAGGTTCTATTTTGATTCTGTTGGATTGTCACTACATATTGCTAGATATCACTGATAGATTATGAGAGCTCAATAGGATCGTTTTAGATCAATGATCCTTGTCGAGTTGGAGTGAAACTATTTCGATCAACTAAAGAAGTTTCAGTGATATCTATGATAGAGATCATGATATTTCTCACTACCAGACAGAATTAAACTTATGAGATTACACATAAAGAGAGAAGACCTAAATTGATTATAATTGAGCTTATGAAATGCTAATTAATACGAATTTAGAAAAATTCTATTGGGTTCATGTTAACCTTGCTAGCACCTGGGTGAACCAAATTTCTCTTATGGTTGGTTACTTATATGATAAATTTTATCAATTTTTATATTTAATTTGAATCTAATTAAATTTGATTCAATAAGATCCAATGGTTGGATAGTTAACTTATGGCTTGGATTAAATCAAGAAAGAATTTCTTGATTTTATTTATTAAGAACCTTGATGAGAATTTATAGAACCATGTGGGCTAATTTGTACATCTAGTTGGGTCCCATATGATGGGATGCCTAGAGTAGGGTGTGGTTTTGGGTGAGTAATAGGTGGTGCCCTATTTATTTGGTCCAGTTATATTATGACTAGGAATTTTAATATGATTAGAATGAGGGATCTTAATTTGATTAAGACATCCTTAAGTTATCTATATAAAGGACCCTAGCCCTTTAGTTGTTAAAATAACCTCTCCTCCTCCCATCTTGCCGCCACCTTTCATTGGGCCCATGCCTTCCCTTCTCTTCCTCTCTCTAGCCCACACCTCTTCTCTCTCTAGGCGTCCTCCCTTGGAGCCATAGAGAGGGTGGGCGGCATCTAAGGGAGTGGTTCCAATTATTGACGCCACTTGCTTTGGTTCTTGTTCCTTCCTCTCAAGTTTGTTGAGAGTTAGTTACAATCAATTCTTGATTGTTGTTCTTCTTGATTAGTTGAAGGATCAAGAAAGATTCTTATTTTTTCAAAAATCAAGAAAGAAAGATCAAAAGGATTCAAATTAAAAGCCTCTCCAAGCTTGGTTCAAGCCCATTCTGGCTTTTGGTCCAAGCAAACAGGAGTTAAGAGGATCTATTCAGGTCAGCCCTATGGATATCTGTAGAGGCAGGATGCTTGTACTACTGATTCAGAACCTGTCCAGGCCCAGATCCAGGGATTGAATCAGATTCAACTCCAATTATAGGTTTGAAGCAAAAGAAAGCGATTCAGGTATGTAAATTGATTATAGACTTTTATTTATTATTTCTAAAATTAGTTTATATTAATTTCAGTATATGAACTAGATCCATAGGTACTTTTATACGATATGTTTAGATTAAAAATATTTTAATCTAATTTTTTCACTATATTTTGAATTTAATTTTTTTTAAAATTCACATGCACTAACATCTGCAGCAAATCCAATAGTGATATTCGAGCCACATGTTCATATGCATGAAAGTAGCATAAAAATTTTGAAAATTATTTTAAAATTTTGATTTTAGATTATACATGAGATGTATAAGTTTATATTCAGATCTGAAAAGTATTTTAGATCTGATTTTATTCATATATGCGATATATAAAAGCATGCATAGGTTCGAAATTAAATTTTATGATCTAAATTTTCATATATGCGATATATGATAGCATGTTTAGATCTGAAATTAATTTTAAAAATTAATTTTTTTATGTATATGATATATGATTGCATTCATATTCTGAAAATATTTTGAGAACTAAAAACTTACTTTTTATATGATTAATTTAGATCTGAAATCTATTTCAATGATCTAAAATTAATGTGTGCATGAATTATTGGGCATGGGTAGTTTTGTATTAGGTCAATGAATTGCATCTTACGTTATCATTAAATCATATTGGGTTGAAATTGATATAGCTATTGATCAAATTAAGTCAAGTGTTGATTTGGATTAGATCAATTGAGCTTATGATTCTACAAATGTTGGAGATTGAGTTGATTGAATCCCATATGTAGAATTGAGTCAACCTAAGGATCTAATACGATTTTATGGCTTGAATTTGTTTCACCTAAGCTGATTAATTGATACCAATAAGCCATTTGGTATCTAAGGCAAGTCTCGATCGGTGGTTTTTAATTGGAAGACTACTCATCTAGATAATTTTATCTACGGTGAGTTAATGACGTACCCTTCTGTCGGTCTCACTTATTTGGCCAATTGGATGATAAGGTTTATTAGTAGCTAAGGAGTTTTGGTTCAGCCCATGCCAATTAGATCGGTCATATGATGATTAATTAGATGAGATCTAACCTAAACCTCCTTAATTAATATTAAGCCTTATGATCTTCCATCGTTGTAGAAGTGCGGGCGTGCTACTGACATTGATTGTTCTTGACTGATTACAGTGGTTCAGTTCCATCAGGAATACACGCAACCACTCTACTAGCAAAGAGTTGTTCTAGGGTAAAGATGGGGTTGGGCCCAATATGTGTTATCTGAGGGACTCAATGACGGCTTCACACCTGCTTGTGAACGGTGGATCAGACTTAACTAAGGAGTGGGGCAATAGTGTTATCTGAGCTCTCATGACTTAAAGTCAAGTCGCTACAATATGCTTAGAGAAGTATCTGGATAAAGAGTTACCTATGCATCGATGTGCGTGTCATCAATAACTATTAGGTAAGGTGCACAGCATTGATGGGACTGCAGCATCCACTAGAAATCTTGTATTGGTCACGTCAGATTTTATTTTCATTCGAAAAGTATCAAATTTTAAAAATAGTGGGACTTTATTTGCATCTTAAAATTTTAGAGCAAATATAATTTAAGTACAAATATCTAACTAGAATCTCTACTCTCACAGATAAATAATGTCAATCTCTAACCCACTAGCCCGCATTCTTGAAACCAATAGACTAATCGGTATAAATTATAAGGACTAGCTCAGAAACCTTAGGATAGTCCTAACATCAGAAAGATTGGGTATGTACTTGACCAGAATGCCCCAGTCCTACTAGCCCATCTTAAGGCAGAGCAAGAACTGCTTTAGACAAGTGGACGGATGATGACCTTAGGGTGAGTGCTATGCTCTGGCTTCTATGTCAAACAAGTTGTAGAGCTAGCATGAGCACATGCCCACTGTCTGTGTTATGATCACTCATCTGCAAGAGTTATACGGTAAGCAGAGCCAGATCACGCACTTTGAATTGTCCAAGCGGTTGTCCAATATGAAGATGTGCAAGGGGCAGTCAGTCCACGATTATTGCATAACTATGATCATGGACTTAGAGGAGCTTGAGAAGCTTGGGCTAAATATGCAGAGGGAGTTAAAGGTGGATTTGATCCTTCAATCTCTAATCAGTTTATTTGGACAGTTTATCGTAAACTACTATATGAATAAATTGGACTGTAATTTATCCGAACTGATCAATATGCTGGTCATTGCTGAGGATACCTTGAAAAGTTCAAGGGGCTCTGTTCTTGCTGTTGAGCGGGCACCTTCCAAGAAAAAGTCTCAAGAAAAAAAAAGAATAAGCCTACAAAGAAGTAGAAGAAGGAGAGCAAGCCTAAGAAGAACACTCTGAAGAAAGTTATAGAGAAAGAAAAGTGTTTCCACTGCAACTCCAACGGCCACTAGAGGAGAAACTGTCTCGCTTACCTGGAAAGCCTGAAGATGAAAAAGGATGATCAATCTTCTGAAGGTATACTCATAATAGAATCTAACCTAATGGTTTCTTCTATTTCTAGTTGGGTATTAGACTCTGATTCTAGTGCTTATATATGTACTTAAATGCAGGGTCTAATAGGAAGTAGGAGGTTGAGAGAAGGTGACATAACCCTTCAGGTCGGTAATGGAGCAAAGATTACTATAGAAGTTGTTGGAACCTATCCTCTTTGATTACCATCAAGCTTTAGATTAGATGTAAAAGACTGTTATTTTATTTCTGTAACTAGCTGAAATATGATTTCGATCTCTATACTAACACAGGATGGATTTATTTTTTAATTTAATAAAGATTTTTATTTATTTATTTATAAAATAAATTGATTGTATCTGATCTTTTGATTGACAGTCTTTATCACTTACATGTTGATGCTAATGTGAACCTAAATGAGCAAATAGTGAGTACCGTAGGCCAAAAAAGATCTAGAGATGAATTTAACCATAAGTACTTATGGCATTATAGGCTTAGCCATATTTGAGAAGATAGGATAAACAGACTGAAAAAGGATGGGATCCTTGACTTAGTTAAATCTGAGTCAATTCTAACCTATAAATCATGTCTTCGAGAAAAAATGGCTAGGTTATCCTTTGGGGGATAAGGGGTAAGGGTCATTGAGTTACTTGCCCTAGTACACACCGATGTGTGTGGCCCATTTGATGTACAGGTCAGGAGTGGTTATAGCTACTTCGTTATCTTTACTGATGATCTGTCATGGTATAGGTATATATTTCTCATGAAACACAAGTTTGAAATTTTTGAAAGGTTCAGAGAATTCAGACATGACGTAGAAAGTAAATAGATAAACCTATCAAAGTTCTACGATCTGATCGAGGAGGAAATACTTTAATGCTGAATTTTTGAGATATCTTAAGGAGAATGACATAGTCTCTTAATAGACTCCCCCGATATGCCTCAACTCAATGGGGTATCCGAAAGGAGAAATATGATCCTATTGGATATGGTCCGATCCATGATGAGCTTCACTGATTTATCTTTATATCTTTGGGGATATGCCTTACTTATCGAGATGTATATTTTAAATAGAATTCTTTCTAAGTCTGTTCCTACTACACCATATGATATATGGCATGGTAAGAACCCGAGTTTGAGTTACCTTAAGACTTAGGGATGTCTAGTCTATGTTAAAAAATAGAAAACTGACAAGTTAGAGGATAGATCTGTTATAGCTTGATTTATAAGATATCCCAAAGAATCCATTGGTACTACTTTACTTCCACATGACTATAATATGATTGTGAGTCGTAATGTCACATTTCTAGAAAATAATTTATCCAAAATAGTGGAAGTAGGAGGCTAATTGAGCTCGATGAGAAAGTCTCTGAAGAGCAACAAGCTATAGATCCTTGAAATCCATCGATGATGAGCTAGTAGTTAATATTCCACCTCCACCTCATAAATCAAGTAGAATCTCTCATCCTCTTAAAAGATACATGGGTATGTTGAAAGAGGATGTAGAGAAAGCGTTCCTTGTGGGAGATGGGGTTTATGGTGATGATACTAGTATTTTTAACGAGACAATGTCTGACATCGATTCTGAGAAATGGTTAGATATAATGAAGTCAGAAATTGACTCAATACATTTGAACCAAGTATGGTCCTTAGTGGATCCACCCGAAAAATTATTTCATTGGGTGTAAATGGATCTACAAAAAAAAAAGTATCGATAGTAAGATAGAGACCTATAAGTCAAGACTGATGGTGAAGGGTTATAGTCAGTGCAAAGACATTGACTATCATGATACTTTTTATCTGTAACCATGCTAAATTCATCCACATATTGCTTGCTGTTGTAGCTTACTATGATTATGAAATCTAACACATGGATGTAAAAACTGCTTTCCTAAATAGATATCTTGAGAAAAATATCTATATGGAGTAGCTTCTAAGTTTCACATCTGGTGATGGTGATCATCGAGTCTGCAAGCTGCAAAGGTTCATCTATGGACTAATGTAGGCTTCTCAAAGCTGGAATCTTCATTTCGATGATGTAATCAAATCGTTTGATTTCATTAAAAATGAAGAGAAATCTTATGTTTATAAAGGATTAGTGGGAGCGTGCTTGTCTTCCTCATACTGTACGTCGATGACATCCTCCTTATTGAGAATGATTTTTCCATGCTGACTTCGGTCAAGGCTTGGTTGTCTAAAGAATTCTCCATGAAAGATCTAGGAAAAGCGTCCTATTTCTTTGGGATAAAGATCTATAAAGATAGATCTAGAAGGATGCTTGGTCTGTCACAAAAATTGTACATAGAGAAGGTGCTGAAGTAGTTCAGCATGGAAAACTCCAAAAGGGGTTTGCTACCCCTTAGGTGTGATATTCGACTCTCCAAGATGATGTGTCCTAGCACTTCTGAGGAGATCGAGTCCATGAGCAGGATCTCTTATGCTTTGATGATTGGGAGCCTCATATATGCTATGCTATGTATTCAATCTGATATTGCCCTTGCTGTGAGTGTCATAAGTAGGTATCAGTCAAATCTAGGTGAAGAGCACTGGATAGCTGTGAAGAACATCTTTAAATAGTTACGAAGGACTAAGGATCTATTCTTGATCTTTGGAGGAGCATCTAAATTATGGATTGAGGGATATATAGATTCGAACTTTATGTCAGATTTTGATGATAGAAGGTCTACATCAGGATATGTGTTCATATGTAATGATGGTGCAGTCAGTTAAAAGTGTTCCAAGCAGAGCATTATCGTAGATTCAACTACAGAGGTTGAGTATGTCGTCACTTTGGATGCTACAAAAGAAAGCTTCTGATTCAAAAAATTTACCACAGAACTTGGTATAATGACATCGGATGCCATACCACTGTACTGTGACAACAATGGAGCCATAGCACTTACTAAGGAGCCCCGATCTCATAAACAATCAAAGTACATGGAATGATGGTTCAGATCATACACGACTACCTTGAGAAGCAATATATTGAAGTGCGAAGAGTAGATTCCATGGATAACATGACAGACCAGCTGACTAAGCAGTTGCGTCAACCTAAAATGAAAGCTTATCTTGAGAAGATAGAGCTTAGATTAATGGCCAATTGGCTTTAGTCCACGTGGGAGATTGTTAGATATATATCCTAGAAGTCAATTATTAATTGACATATTTTATTCTATGATACATATTTATACTTAAACTATTGATTTAATCAATAAAGGATAAGTTTTTTTTCATTCAAGTATTATATGTTCTTAAATCATCTTTGAAATTGATGTTACAATACATATTATCAAAATTGAGAATTAGAAGCATGTATGATCGATTTTAAATTGCTCTCGATTATAGGATAGTCATAGGGATGGTGATCCTTCCAAATAGACCAACGCACGGTTCACTTCTTTCGAAAAAGATGAGTCTCTAATCTACAGTATAGAGACATTGAGTGAAAAGTACGGATAGTTGTTAGAGAATAACTAGTACGAGCATGAGCATACGAGAGATCATATAGATTTCTATTCGATCGTCAGTGATCATCTCGATGCTATAGTTGTATGACTGGTCCTTTGACTTGTGGTGTCACAGTTGCTTACAGTAAGACTGTTGTAGTTTGACTACACATAAATATTAACTCGATTATAAATTTTTGTAGCAGATGTTGGCTTTAGTTGGTTGAGTTATGCGAGTGATGTGTGCATCTAGATGGGATCTATCGATCTTGATAGAGAGAAGTAGTCCTATGAGATTTGAGAAGCTAAATCCATAAGTCTATGGCCATAGCAATATGATTAATAAAATGAGTTTCCATTTGAAATCACTATTGGACTTAAGCTGATCAGATTTATCATATGACTGATGATGAGGTTTGACGATTTATCTATAATCTACTATCTAGTCGGAACTCATGATAGAGGGACTATATTATACATTAACTACACCTAGAGATTTTATTTCGGTTCTACTGGATTACCACCACATATTGCTAGATGTCACTGATGGATTGTGAGAGCTCAATAAGATCATTTTGGATCAATGATCTTTATCGAGTTGGAGTGGAACTGTTTCAACCCTATGAAAGAGGTTTCACTGATACCTATAATAGAGATCATAGTATTTCTCATTACCAGACAGAATTGAACCTATGGGATCACACATAAAGGGTGAAGACCTGAATTGATTATAATTGGACTTATGAAGCATCAATTATTATGGATTTAGAAAATCCTATTGGGTTCATGTTAACCGTGCTAGCACTTGGGTGAACCCAATTTTCTTGTGATTGATTTACTTATATGATAAGTTTTATCAATTTCTATATTTAATTTGAACCTAATAGAATTTGATTCAATAAAATCTAATAGTTGGATATTTAATTTATGGCTTGGATTAAATCAAAATTTTTTTTAATTTTATTTATTAAGAACCTTTAATGAGAATTTATGGAACCATGTGGGCTGATTTATGCATCTAATTGGGTTCCATATGATGGACACCTAGAGTAGGGTGTGATTTTGGGTGAGTAATAGGTGGTGCTTGATCGCTGTCGTAGGCAGTCAAGAATAAAAACCAACTCAAACTATATAGATAGGGTGAGTAGGGATCGTTTCCACAGAGATCTAGGGCGGTTATCTTTTTTTTTATATGAAGAAGAAACAAAAGAAAATTGATTGTAGAAGGATTAAAAAGAAATAGAATAGCAAGAGTTAAACTAAAAGTATAAACTAATTTATGAAAAAATAATTCAAAAAATAATTAAAAATTTGAATCCATCATGTAAATTAGATTTATTTTTTTTAATGTTATAATATTAATTCTTGTGATT
>KE505155.1:106658-126652 GCA_000441515.1 Elaeis oleifera | reverse complement strand
TGTTCACGTAATCAAAGAAGTACAATATCTACAGCACAACACTAGGCAAATAAAATCAGGAGCTTATAGTGCAAGGAAGAGCAACCAAAATTAGAGTATAAGGAAGTAAAAAAAATTATACGAACACATCCTCAATTTAATCCAATTTCATTTTCATCCCTCATGTTTTAAAAATATCAAACTAGTCCTTTAGTTATCGATATGTTCCAATGTGATCTAGTCATCTATCTCCGTTAATGAAATGATATCATATGACAATCATATGATTCTATTATTTATAAAATGATGAAATATACTTATCTCCGTCTCCTTCTTCCTATCTCCTTCCTCTTCTTCGATTGGTCCCCTCCTCCATGGTTGGCGTCTCTCTTCCTTCCTCCCCTTTCACCTCATCCATTTCTTCTCCTTCATGACGGCGCTCTCCACCTCCACCCATTCCTCCATCTTCTTCCTTTCCTCTTCATCCATTTCTTCTCCTCATCCTCATCCTTCTCCTCTAAGCTGTCCATAAATCATCCTTCTTCATGCGGCCCCTCCAACTCCGCTCTTTCTCATTGATAACCCATCCTCCCCCTACTCTTCCTTCCCATTCTCTTCTTCTTCTTGTCCTCCTCCTCCTCCAACTCATTCCTTGTCGGTAGCCTTTCTCTCCTCTTCTCCTTTCTTCTCATCCACTTTTTCTTTTATCCTTTTCCTTTTCTAAACCTGTCCATGAGCGCGAAGCATTTCTTTTTATTGAGAGAGAAAACTAACATCGTTTGTTGATGAGTGAATGGCGGGATTATATTGGAATATACCTATAACTAGAAGGGTTAGTTTCATATTTTTAAAGTACAAAAAATATAAATAAAATTAGATTAGAATTGAAAGCTTGTGGTATTCATAAAACTTCCCTAAGGTACATCGTGTTTGGAGGGAAAAGATTGGAGGATTCCTTTTTGGGCTAGTAATGCCTTCTGTATAATTATTATTTACATTTATGAAGAAAAAAAATTCTTTTGTTCAAGTGCTCGCATCTTGTACGAATGGGCCCAGTGAACACAGTTGATTTTGGCATTAATACTCGGCCACAAAAATTGCTGATCATTTCTCTTATTTCTCTTATATAAAGGAAAGAAGGACGCGCGTGCACGACCGACCATAGCTTTTAGCCGTGGTGTGTTATGTGGACATCGGACATGCACTTGACTTCTTAATCCGGCTTACGGTTTTAATTAGCACGGCTATTTTATGGTGACATGGCCTAACACTCTAGGACATAACCATGACAGGAACTAGTTATGGATTTCTATAACTTAATAACATATAACAGTAGTTGAGCTAAAACATTAGTTCTCCAAATCACAACATTGTTGTATCGCACTAGTTGTCATTGTAGGGTAGGTGTTATAAAAATTTATGATGGTCTATCCTTGTAAATAATGGGCATAATAGTCATCATCATATATTTCAGCTGTCCAAAGTCACAAATTTAGAAAGCATTCCACTAAAACCATAATATGGCTACGTTAAAAATGAAATGAAATGAAGTGTAATTGGAAGCATTTGTTGTCCTTTTGGTCAGCTTGAACATCAATAAAAATCAAATTATTGATATTCCGAAATATTTTGCTGTTATGATTTCCTAGGGATGCTCAGAGTTATGTTTCTCTTCTTAGTTGGTGTCACCTAGGTGTCTGGTACCCTTTTTCATCATCTCGGTGCACCGAGGTCGAGTAAGCATAGTTCACATAAAGTTTGCAATGAGAGGTTCACTTCATTATCATCTAACATAGTCCGAGCATGATTTGATACAGCTCAGCCAACATAGGCCAATCTTTTTACTGTATCATAGCCTGGGAGCTCTACCACCATGTATTTGTACAAAAGCATTATGCTTCATGAGGTGTCTGCACTAGCCTATATTTCCTCGTTATCTTAATAATAAAATAGATTATAACATCCAAACTTTTCAAAGAAAAGATCAAGTTATGTGGTTTAGATCATTCCTCATCCGTGTGCACTGTGTGACGTGTTATAAAATTGCATAGCCGTATTCGTTGGTTTGCTCGTGAATGCTACGAAACCTTGCCATCTTCAATTCGCTCTAGCTATGTATCACGCTTGTGGTTATGCTGCATGCATCTTCAGTGTTCATATATTTTGCACTTTTGCTAGATTTCTTTGACTCGGAGTTTCTACTTACTGTTGAACGAACTTACAGAGGGGTTCATGTCATATAGTTCGTGCGAAACAACGACGGATCTTTTTCACAACACCACCCATTGGATCGTATTCTGCACAGATCCCGAAGCAATCTGAATAACCTGCTTGATACGTCTGCGTAGATCTTGAAGTGATGATCATTGTGCAATCTAATATTTAATTGGCACGAAGGAAGAGGAATCCTTCTTTGGCATGAATGGTGCAACCATTGTCTTTCACAGAGTGGCCTATGAACTCCGAGGGATTATCGGTGAACTCAAAATCATCACATTCCTTGTGGAGGCATCTATAAACTAGCTCCAACACTCACGAAGTAGAGCATGTGGCTACATGACTTCTCCCATGTCACTAAACTCCTAAGGTCAAACAGGGGAGGTGAATATTCATCAAATGATTTTGTTCTAGATTCGGTTTTGATCACGGTAGTCCTAACCCTTAGGTTTTGATTTGAGGTTTTGAAATTCGATCGAGTTTACTTTAACTTTCAATTGGTTTCCTTTAAGTTCTAATTCGATATTGGTCTTCTATTTTAATGGCTTGGATAACGGATTTAAGGGTAACATTATCTTGGATTTTTTTAAGGTCACATTCAAAATTAGTCATGATGGCTGGAGTTTGCTAATTAGATAAAAACTTGATAATATTCATCTAAGGTTGAGCCCCCTCTATGAACCTCTAAGACCAAATTTTAAAATAATGGACTTTGTCATTTGTAGAGACTTTATTTATCATCTTGAAATTACTAAAATCACTAATGGTGTATCTCATGGCCCCATCATTTCTTTATTATAGGCATCTTCTAGGATAATCCAAAGTTCCTTAGAGGTCATATATTTTTTAGAGATTTTATATAGATCATCTGAAAGGCAATTAAGGATTTTGAACTTACACTGAAATTCAATTACTTCAGATGATTTATCAATTTTAGGAGTGTCAAAGAATCAGATGCACTAGAAGAGAATTTTGATCTAGATGCAAAAGAGTAAACATCATAGGGTGGCCTTTTTCCGATGGCAATGATGAGGCCAAATATAATTAATTAGGCCTCAACCTGTTCCTGTCATCTAAGGAACCCATAATTATTGAATTTTCAGGTTTAAGGGTCAAGACTTCCTCAGCATCCATCGATGTATGATAAAGATTACAAGAAACTTGATTTAGGAGAATTTGATTAGGAATGCAAATAGAGTTTAATAACTATCAAGACTCTCTATTTTCAGGAATAGAAACAAAAACCCAAAAAAACTAATGCCAGTAGTCAGCCTCTATTGAACAAAATAACAGAAGTGACGGAGTAATTTCGATAACAATGATTTTATCAATGTTTAAGAAGGTAAGTTAAATTTAAATACTGAAATCAAGTATGCGATTAATAATAACAGAAACATAGAGATCATAATTGTCCTTAAAATGTTACATAAAATCCTTCCGAAATTAGAGTTTTATCAAACCTAGAAGTAAAAGTTTTTGATAAACTTCTAATTGATTCAAACTATATGGTGAAGATATTTAAATTGAATTACCTAGAGCATGTTTGGACTAGTTCGTTGATTTAAGGAGCAAAAAACAAAATCCAAAAGCATGTTAGGTACTATCTTAGGATAAATTTCCAACTTTTGTGTCGGTGCTATCATGAATTCCACCTCAAGATACAACTTTGATACCCTCTCTTGGAGCACGATCGTAGAAAGAGCTAACAGTCCTTCTCTAACACTCAGCAGTTAGCCCTCTTCCAATACGCAGCAATGAAATGAGAAAGAAATAGTGATGAAAAGAGAAAGAGAATTTACAGAACAATGATCATTTGATCGTTTGACTGCAAAGGTGCCATGCCTTGCTGCACTATGTTTGCGCGTGCGAATTGAGCTAGGCTGAGACGACGCACACATTTGTGGTACAAAACCTACTTCCATCCATGGCCCAAGCAAAAGGAGGCAAGGGAAGATGGTTTATAAATACAAAGATAGATTTATCTCTTTCCAATGTAGGACTAAAACTTTAAATTTAGGAATGAAGGAAATTTTGAGTGTTTCCTCTAAAACTCTAGCATGATCTACTACCATTATATAGGCAGTGATCTAACCACGTTAGTATTTTCTACCGAAATGAAAAATAACATGTCAATAATTTTATATTGCATGTATAGGTAATATGTTATCCATTGCACCCAATTTGTAGAATAAGGCACTAGAAAATCCCAGGTGCCACCTTACAGGCATTTAAGCAATCACAGCAGCAACATTTTTTCTTTCTCCCAAATGAGAAGGTGCCAATCCACCCGGTTAAGATAATACTTATTCTTGAGGAAAACAAGGCACCATGGATGTTATATCAACAAGGCTAAAGTATGCAAAATTATGATTGTGACAGAAATAGTTAAGAGTAGTATATATCTTATAGTACAAAATATAACTCAATTATACCGGAATTATTTCCATTACAACCATAACTAAGGACATGATATTTAATACAATGAATATGTATGAATAGTATTTATTATTTCCCTACTTATAGATCTGCAAGAGAGGAACGGATAGATATTTAGAATGACCCATTGCACGCTACCCTAAGTACTATTGGAGAAGCATGTACAATGGGATGTCTTGTCTCAAATCCCTTCAAATGAAGCTATAGCCTATTTTATATGAATTTTTTTAAAATATTATTTTTTAAAAATTTAATTCCAAATCTACCCCATCTCAATTTATTTCTCAAAATATGGCAGGTGGGCTGATTGGGCGCGGACGTGGTGAAATAGCATGTTGAACATGCGATTTTAAGATGGCAAATGGACTGACTGGTTTGGGACGTGGTGAAATGGTATATTGAACATGCGATTTCAAGAGATCTATACTAAAAATTGCATGTTAAACATGTGATTTCAATGGAGATTAATTTCAAATTTTAAGGGGATGATGTGGCCAACTGAAATTGTGTGTTCAACATATAATTTAGGTTGAAATCACCGGTTGAACACGTGATTTTAGCCTCGATGTCCCTGCCTCCTCTCTTGGTCCCTCGTGATCGGCCTCGCCCATCTGACAGCCAAAGCCTTCCGTTGTCCCCAATCCCCCTGCGATCCCACTCGACATCCTTCGGTCCTACTTTCTCACAATCGACCTCCACCCCTCAACCGGCCTCCTCCCCATCCCACGACCAGCCTCCACCCCTCAACCAATCTTTTCTTGTACTACGACTGGCCTTCACCCTGTTGATCGGCCTCCTCCCATCTCGTGATCGGCCTCCACCCTCCCGACAAGCCTACTCCCCATCCTATGACTGGCCCGTTCCTCTCCCTCTTGCCATGCCCCTCTAGATCGGCCTGGTTACATGCTGCCGTGGCCCCTCCTCCCTCCCCACCCCCCGGAGCCATCCTTGTTCCTCACCCATCAGAGTAACCCTTGTTCCCCTCTTGTCCTATGATTGGCCTTCACCCCATTGACCGACCTCCTCCCCATCCCGTGATCGGCCTCCGCCCTCCCCGATAGACCTGCTCCCCTCCCATGATCGGCCGTTCCTCTCCCTCTTGCCATGCCCCTCTGGACCGGCCTTGTTACCTGCTGCCGTGGCTCCCTCCTCCCCTTCCCACCCCTCCGGAGCCACCCTTGTTCCTCGCCCATCGGAGCAACCCTTGTTCCCCTCGAGCAATAGCCCCCCACCTCTGATCGGCCCTCCTCTTGTCTTCTGGTGCTCTCCCCAATCTCAGTTAGGCCCATCTCCTCTTTTTCGGTGTATTCACTGTAGGTAACTTAATTAAATTTTTATTTATGCTTTAATGCTTAATGTATTTAAATAATTTTTTGAAATTGCATGTTAGTTATTCTTTGGTGTTATGTTAATTTATAAGCATGCTTAATATATATATATTTTAATTCTTATATGAATCAATGCAATGCTCATAATTAAAATATATTAGTAAGTTATTTAAATTATCATCGAATATACCACATTTCATTACAAGGTAGGTTTTATTTTAGAATATTGAAGTAAGTAATTTTTTTAATTTTAGCAGATTAAGAAGAATATATGTTTGCATGTATGCGTACATGTATGTTTGCATATATGTACATATATATGCAATTCTATTTTGTATGTATGTACGTATGTATGTACGCATGCATGTGTGAATGTATGCATGTATATATGCATGTAAACCCTCTAAAATGGGTGTATGCAAGTTTATTTATAATATATATATATATATTTTTAATAGCAATGCTAAATTTATACTTTTTATTATATATGTAATGAAATATGGCAGAAACTGTCACAGCCTTATACTATATTAATAATTTGATAATTAATAGACCGTATGGCATTGAGTACAATGAGCGACCATAAAAGGCCATAGAATTAAATATGGAATAAATTAAGGAGTTGGAGAAAAATTTTACAAAATCTTTCATGTGGATAGAAGATGAAATAAAATAATAATAATATATAGGTATCCACAAGTTATGCAATCATCAGTAATAAAGTATGAAGTTGTTCCAATTACTGATGATGATGATATGGAGATAATCTTTTCAATAATAAGCTTCTGTCCATATTTATCTGGTGCAGAGTTGTACCTAAATATGCAACCCATAGAAGACACTAGAGATGTTCATGTTCGAGACAATTTTGAAGTAGGTGATCGGGATTTAGGAATGACAACATAGGTCGGGAATAGATTGTTGGCTCCAGTCCGTACATTACAGATAACATCCAAGCAAACATGGATTCGAGACATACAGAAGATCAGTTTGATATAGCGGATGATGATGTGATACAAAATGCCATCAGACAATCATCACTATATACAATTGGCATTGATATGATTCATGCAGATAATCAGCTTTTTCATGAAGATGATGTGCCAAATGAAGATGATATGGAAGATGATGCTCAGCATGCTGGCACATCACATAACATGGGAAGCCCACATGATATTGGAAGTTCACGTGACGTAGAAAACTTAAATGACATAAAAGTCCCAAATTTATCGGTGTTTGAAGCTCCTTCCGAAATATTCAATCAATTTGATTGGGCAGCTGCTAATGTATCAATATATTCTGTATTGTGAGCATAGTGTTATATATGAAAAATAGGTGAAGAGTTATGTAAGGAGCTCCATTTTGCAGATGAGGTAGAATTGCAAACTGTAGTAAAATAATATTCAATTGATAGGCATCATGAATTCAAGATTGTTGAGTCGGAGCCAAAACTGTGGGTTGTTAAATGTAAAAATAGAGAGTCGGGATATCAATAGATGCTTCGAGCAAATAAGCGGCATGATTATTTTGAAATCATGTGATATGCTAGCTACATACATGTTCATCTGCTATGCTTTCTCAGAATTATTCTAGGCTAGACTCTAATTTTATTGTCAAGAAATATGGGATCTGATGAAAGAAGTACCTACAATTTTCATTGCTGGCATTGGTGTAATATTAAAAAATAGATTCAATTATACTCCGATTATAGAAAGTTATGGAAGGTCAAGCAAAAAGCAATAGCCATGATATTTGGTGATTGGAATAAGTCATATGAATTACTACCGAAGTTGTTGCATGCTATAGAGGAATTCAATCCCAGCTCTTGGATTAAATTCATCAGCACTCCAATAGGTCACCCAGCATGTGCTACATTCTATTGTGTGTTTTGGGCATTTACACCTTCCATCGAACAGTTCAAATATTATCGACTAGTGATTAGTATCGATGCTACATTCTTATATGAAAAATATCGAAAGAAGATAATGATTGCAACCACTGTGGATGGGAATAATCAAATTTTTTACTTGCATTTTTCATAGTAGATGAAGAGTCTACAGATACTTGAGATTGGTTCCTAGCTTGTATGAGAACTTTTGTTACTACATGTTAGAATATTTGTTTGATTTTAGATCGGCATGCTGGTATCTTATCTACAGTACAAAACTAGTTTCTTGGTTGGCAACCACCACATGCATTTCATGTATATTGCTTGCATCATGAAGTAAGCAATTTTAACACACAATTCTAGGATTCAAAACTAAGGGATATGGTGAAGAAAGCTAGCATGCAAATATAAATCAAAAAGTTTGAGAAATATATGAGAAAGATTGAAAAACTTAAACCGAAAGCAGTTCAGTGGCTAAATGAAATTTCTTTAGATAAATAGAGTCAAGCACATGATGGTGGGCAATGATAAGGAACAATGACTACTAATTTATCAGCGTGTTTCAATGGAGTGCTTAAATGCTTGCTTTTGCCAATAACTATATTGGTACAATTGGCATTCTTCTATCCTATATCATATTTTGATGGTCGTCGTGCTTAGGCAGTTGATGCATTAGAAAGAGTTGAAAGATTTACTCTATTTGTTATGGGTCATGTAATCGCCAACCAATTCAAAGCTATGTCATATAATGTTACAAGCTTTGATATGGTTAGTGGCGTGTTCCAAGTGCAGACAGCATTGTATGAGCCTTATATGAACAAAGACAACAACACGTAGGTGACCAGTATTGCTCATATTTATTAAATTTTAATTTAGTTATATCTAACAACCACATAGTTAATGTTTTATGATATATGATGTAAATAGGAGACTTTCTAAGCATACGTGTACGTATCAGAAATGATAGTGCTACCATTTATCTTATTCATATGTCATGGCTGTCTGTGCTCATGTTGCAATTAATTTTTGATAATATGTTGATCGATGTTACACCCTAAATGATTATCATCGCATTACGCTTATCAATTTCATCTCATACTATATCAAGAATATTGGTCACAAAGAAATGATGAATGTATCATCATACCAGTGCAAGAACAATTATGATAGGAGGATAGACCACGCTCCTCAAGACTATAAATAAATGGATTGGAGGCAATTCGACAATCGACCTATGTGTCGAGTTTGTAGAGAGGCAGGTCATGATAGACGAACATGTTCAAGAACTAGAAATAGAGAATGATATCCATCTTGAAATAATGTAATTGTAATTTGTATCAAGTAGAACTATACTCAAACTATTTCTTTAAGATAGGCACTTAAATGCCAGACATAGATATGTGGTATTAAGTAGAGTTATACTAAAGTATTTCTTGTTCGATAAGTACTATATTGCAATGCAACCAATTGAAGTTATTAAAATGAAATTATTTATAAATATTTTAATATTTATTATTCAATGCTTGTAGCATATCATATACATGGATCCAGGGCCAGTAGATGATTCTGTATTATATGATCAGGCTACTCATCGGTTATCGACAGTATGAGATGATGAGGTATGTATTTATATCATTAACATCTTCTTCAAAAAAGTTCATTATATTCAATAATTTTATACATCATTTTTTACTTGCTACTGCAAAGAGTTGAGGTTTCTCACCTATCATCAGAGAGAGCTAGCGTTGCGCAAGTCGACACAACTGGATGGACGCATTGTGCTATATCTATGTTAGGTCGGATTCTATGGATTAGTCGTGTCGGATTCATACATCTTGACTGACACTTGATCACAGTATTCGTAGAGCAGTGGCAGCCAGAGACTTACACATTTCATCTACCGCAGGAGGAGTGCACCATTATTTTGCAAGATGTCTTTATCCAGCTTGGTTTGCCCTTTGATGAACTACCAGTGATAGCTAGTACATGACAGGATTGGGACCAAATTTGTCTAGGTTTGTTAAGTGTTGTCCCACCTCCGGATAGATTTCAGGGTCGCGACTTAGTATGATCTAGCTAGGAGAGCAGTTTACTGGGTTATCCCTCGATTTTGATGAGTTTGTGATATGGTGGTATGCTAGGGCATATATTCTGCAGCTCATGGGTGGATGTCTGTTTGGATATAATCTAATAATTTGGTGCATATTATGTTTTACTTTACTTAAGAAATTTGAGACTACAGGATACTATAGTTGGGGTAGTGCCGGCCTTGCATGGTTGTACAGAGAGATGTGTAAGGCAAGCCAAAAAGATGCACATGAAATAGCTAGATCCCTGATATTATTGTAGTTGTGGGTATGGGATAGGTTTCTCTTTATAGCACCACAAAGATTAGGTCGGCCTGTTGTAAATCCTATTATGGATCTAGCTAATGGTGGTGCATTGCCAGCTAGTTCATTAGGCATGAGCTAAGTAATATGATTGAACAATCATTATAAGTATGTATAAATCATGTCTCACAAATATATGTTATTATATGTACCGATGGAGAGATTTCTTTATGGTCACAGATGTATCGACCCATGTTCTCATTGTACCGATACTATCTTGATCGACAGACTACAAGCCAGGTAAGCATTACACATGTATCTCATATTTTTAAGAAGTATATTTTTTTTCATTAATTTACGTCAATTACTTATACTTCATCTTTTCATACACAACTGAAATGGCAGCCATATACTCCCGATGTCATTACATAGCTACCTGATTACTACTTTGACGGACATGATATATGGTGTAGCCGAGTGCCACTTATTGTTTTCACATTGTAAAGTGGCACTTTTCTGATAGAGTGTTGCACCAATTTAGGATCAAATAGTCCATTCCAGATGATTGTGATATGGATGCGAGGCTGCATCAGATCAATCTTAGAGGACAGGTCGATCAGGATTGGGGCATTATTCATCAGCATTTTCTCCATTTATGGGAGAGCCGTTGAGACTACATTATAGATGGGCCTCGAGTTGATAGTATTATGGACTTCAATGATATGTATATGCAGTGGTATCGACGCATTACTTGGTGGTTTATTAGTCACAGTGATGCTATGTTTGATTATCTAGTACGCTCATTAACTAAATTTTGTTACAATTCATGGATTTTTATTACTTTTATTTATATCGGTCATCAGTTGATTATTTGCTATGCCAAAGTGATGGCTTGGAGAGGATACATGATCTTACTCATCCAGAGTCGATATCCACATCCTTGCATGACATCCAAGATATTTGCACATTCATGCTACATACCGTCGTCGTATCTACATGCGTGTCCATCCTCATGATCTCGAGATAGGTCAGGATACTCCTTTAGCTTTTGGACATTCAGTGTCATCCAAACCATCTCCTCCAGCCCAGCACAGATGAGGTAGTCGACGACATACTACCTCTCCATTCCTGATGGTAGAGTTCCCTTCATACACTCCGCACATGTTATCGGCCGCATATATGCATGATGACGTGAGCCAATTCCCCTATGTTTCGGAGGCAACTATGCATTTTGAATATGCGACGGACATGATTGATGAGGGACCTTCATATCATATAGACTATATAGGTGAGGGAGTTGCACAGGAGCCTTCGACCCATAATTACCATTATATGGAGGAGGATGTGGGATCAAGTGAACCAGAACCAATGCATCGTCAGAAGCAATCTATATGAATGAGGAGACGGCCACTGTGTGGGACATGAATTATATGTATTACATGACCCAGTCATGTTGTTTTATGTTACTATCACATTCTAGATTGTACCGAACTTGTATTGGTTCAATTTAACATATTTGTTAGCATTTTCAATGAGTAGTGGATCACATGGATTTGTGCGTACGTATTCCAACACTATATCATAATTTCGAAACCTAACCATAAACCTTGAATTCTAAGCTTGAAGTGTGTTAACTCTAAAATTTAAATGACCAAATCAGAAATCCAAAACTGTAAACCTAATATTGAAAAGCACTAAACCCTAATCCTTATACCATAAACCATAAATTCTAAGTCCAAATTTTAAATACTAAATCAAACCCTTAAATTAGAAACCACAAACCTTAAATTCTAAACCCAAACCTCATTCAATGGCACTCAGAAAGTCCGATCGACCTGACCACAAGGTCGGTCGATCGGTTTGGCACAGTACACAAGCCTTGATCGACCCATCGATTAGGAAGAATGATTAGGATCAATCATCTTCTCGGTCTACTGTAGTTGACTGCTATAAGGGCCGATTGACCTGGAATTTTGGACTATAATGGTCGATCGACTGGTGGGTCTTGATCGAGATCGATTGATCTTCTCGATCTACTGCAATCAACCACCGTAGGGCTGGTCGACCAGGGATTTTGGACTATAATGGCCGATTGATTGGTGGATCTTGATCAGGATTGACTGACCTTCTCGAGTTTCTATGGTCGACCGCCATAGGGCCGATCGACTATGGGCATAATACTTCCGCCGATTGATCGAGGGTCTTGATCGGGATCAATCAACCTTCTCAAGTTTTAATGGTCAACCACCATAAGGCCGATCGACTGTAGGGTCCTAGCATTTTTAATTGAATGGCACAAAAATCTTATTTAATTTAATTAATTTATTTATAACTTTTCTATGAGATACCCTAAATGCTAGATTCATAAACCTAGAACTCTGAACAAAAAACCCTGCAATCGTAAACCTAGAACTTGAACCCTAAAACTATAAAAACATGAAACCCTAAACCAAGAACCAAATTCCTTATTGTCAAATAATCTCATGAAATTTAATTAATTAATTTATAACTTTTATGTGACAACTCTAAACACTAAATCTGCAAACCCAACCTCTAAACCCAAAACCCTGCAACCATAAACCTAGACCTCGAACCTTAAGATATCAAAATGGAAACTTCAAGTTCACAAAATCCACCAAATTCGAGCTGATTTCATTTTACAGTTACATAAGTCATAACAAATAATACATGTGCGAAAAAAGATCAAAGTCATAATTTTAAATACAAATAATACATAAGTCATAATTTTAAATACAAACGATACATAAGTCATAAATCATAAGTCCAAATACAAACAATACATAAGTCATAATTCTAAATACAAATGATACATACATCATAAGTCATAACAAATCATACATAAGTCATAATTTCAAATACAAATAAAAAAAGGGATCAAAGTTCATTGATCGAAGCATCGTGTACTACAATCGAAAGTCTGGGCCTAAGCATCCATTGGAGGATCCTGTGGTGGCAGAGGAAACTGAGGATCAAACTGCTATATGAACTGATCAAACTGTGCAAATCCCTCATCCAAACATCTCATCAGAGATATCTTGAGTGCATCTATTCGAGCAGACAATGCTCGTAGATCGGATAATTACTGATCAAACTATGTAGATTGGTCAAACTAAGTGGCAAGGGTAGACTGTGTAGTTTGAGCAGGGTGCATAGGCTAGTCTCTGTCAATAGGTTCACCTTCTTCTGCACTTTCTTCTTCATCTATATAAGTTATACGTCTCCATATTCCATCAGAAAAATATACCCCATATGCCTCAAAGATGAGTGATTGTAGATATCAGTGGGTTTAAGCTTAATAATTTCATCATCATCATTGATAAGGATATCAAATATCTCGAAGATAGCAGTCATGATAGCTCCATAGGTTAAACAAGATTTTGTACTTTGAAAGCATTCATTCATATAATGCATCATCATATATGGCAAATTAACCCTATCATCCGAAAGCATCATTTGCAGGAGATAAACATCTAGGAACAATACATTATCTCTATGACCCTCTCTAGATAAGAAATTAAATATAAAAATATGATGAATGAGTCGATTCAACAAAGGCAATGCATGTGCACTAGGTTTAGCAGTACCAACTAAACCATTATCCTCATAAATATTTCTGACGGAGAGAAGATATTTTAAAACTCGATGACTCCAACAAGTGATATTAAAATATTCATTACCATCTGATAAAATACCCAATATTTGACCAAGCATACTATAGTCAAACTCAATAATCTTTCCTTTGATATAAGACAAAACAGAAGAACGTGATCTATCAAAACTAAAATTGCCATAAAATACTTCATTAGAGTAGGATAAGTTGGCTTGTTAAGAGTAGTCATTGATAACCAATCCATTTTTCAATAAAATCTAATTTGAAAATTATTAAATTGATCTAGGTTCATTATCCTTTCCCCATAACTTTTCTACAAGAAAATTAGATCTAAATTTTTTCACATTCATTATTTAAAATAAATCTTCCTCATACCTACGTGGTAGTTTTTTTTTTCTACATGAGCTTTTTTATTTTGACATAACATCTCTTTTGAAGTCGGATCAATTTGTAGGATGGGAGAGGGTTAGAATTTAGGGTAGGGATGAGAGTTTGTTGGCGGGGTCGTCAAGAAGAGAACAAGGGTAGCTCAGAGGGGGAGAAGCCACAACAAGAGGAAAGAAGGTGATCTGGGGGGAGGAGGGGACCATGGCAAGAGGAAGAAGCCGATTGGGGGGGGGGGGAGGAGGAGGCCATGGTAAGGAGGGGAATAGGACCGATCATAGGAGGGGAAGAGGCCGCTCGAGGAGGGACGGAGGCTGGTCGCGGAAGGGGAAGGAGGTCGTGGGAGGGGAAGGAGGCCGGTCGGGGAGGGGAGAAGGCCGATCGCGGAAGGGGAAGAAGGTCGCAGGAGGGAGAGGAGGCCGATCGAGGAGGGGTAGAGGCCGATCGCAAGAGGGGAAGGAGATTGATCGCGGGATAAGATGGAGACCGGTTGCGGGATGAGGAGGAGGTCGATCGTGAGAGGGAGGGACCGAACGAGGCTACCGGCTAGGGAGGAGGCTGATCGCAAAGGGGATGATGGAAGGAAGAAGCGGGCACACGGGACACAGGGTGGGGAAGTACAATATGAAAGCACATGTTGAACATGCATTTTCATGGTGAAATCGCATGTTCAACATGCGATTTCAATTTGAATTTTACATTCTCCACTGTGGCATGCCACCTTACTTTACTTCGCAAGAGGAACATATACTCATGGATCCACTGTACTTAGATGGTGGTTTGTCCAGGTGTCCCTGCCTTGGCTCTTAGCATATACTAAGCTTTTGTGTGGTGACAGAAGAATCTAGATTGTCAGACCTAGTCCAGCTAGTTCTCATCATTCTTCACGAGATTATAGTTTCTTTGTTTCCTCTCTCAATAGATGATGTTGATGCAGCCAATCGCACTTGCTAATTTTGCTTGAGTGGTCCTGATGCTTTGACAACCACGATGGTATGGATGTGGCTTCCAAGCCAGTCCGGGTGTACGAGGATCAAGCTGTTGCTCTTTCAACGTTGCTTCCCCATCAGTTTTCCACTTTGGATGGACCTCTGCATCAAGATACTATCAATCCAACCAATCTCTCAGGCCAATTTTGCTCGAGCAGGTCAGTTATTAATATATGGGCGTACAAGTAACGTAAAATAGATTGATGGCTTATGGGATCCAATTTAGATCCATTAGTGGATGCGAGAGAGGGGCAACAGCCCCGCCTAGAATATCATGAAGCAGTTAGCCCCCCCTAAAATTTTGGGTTGCTTTATATGGGATGTTAATTTCAAAAACCCCAAAGGAAGCCTTTTCTTTGCGTCCGCTAAATGTGGAAGTTTATTGTAGGGGTGTGCAAATGGTTCGATTAATCTAAAATCGAATCAAATCATTAATTATTTTGATATCTGGTTTGATTTTTTTCTTAAAAATTTCGGTTTCAGTTAATTAAAATCGAACCGAAGTTTTTTAATTGGCTTAGTCTTTGATATTTAATTTGATAATTTCAATTAATCAAAAATCAAAATTATCTCATTTTCTTAGGTTTAATATTTAAATATGGTCTAAGTATTACTTGAATTAGGTTCAATTGAATCATGTTGTTCCACTATAAGTCCACCACCGTGAGAAGTGCAAAACTGAATTATCAGACTGAATCAACCAAAGTATTCGGTTTGGTTTGTTCAATTTTAGACTACTTCAGCTCGATTTTTGATTCTACAAAATACAATTTAAAATTAATTTTTAAAATTTTAATGTAATTTGAATTGAAAAAATTGAACGCACACCTCTAATTTGTTGAATCTGAAGAGCATTTCGATGCTCCTAGACACAGCTCTTTTATCTGTTGCCCCTGGGCAACAAAGTATTGGAAACTGAGCAACATGAGCACCAGAGATTGATCATTGGTTGGACCAAATCCACGGTGGACCAATCCTACGACTGCACATATAAAATCCAACAAAATAGAAAAGCCCACAATACATGCATATTTGTGCACGTTACTTCACAATTAGATTGGATCCACCAGTTCAGCGGTGAATATGATCCAACTATTAGCAAAATTATGAGGGATGGATTGGGGTCCAACTGATGATTGGCATTCATAGGCAGCGACATCCATGCCTGAAGAGCCCGCTATACATGTACATCTGTGCATGTTACTTCATAGCTAGATTGAATCCATCAGTTCAGTGGTGAATCTGATCCAACCAATAATCAGCACAATTGTGCATGTTACTTCATAGCTAGATTGAATCCATCAGTTCAGTGGTGAATCTGATCCAACCAATAATCAGCACAATTATAAAGGATGGATCAGACCTAGCATTCAGAGGCGGCCACATCCATGCTCAAAGAGCCACTTGTGGAGGTTGTGCTTAAGTAAAACTTTCTTATTTATAATTGAATTCATGAAGACTTATTTTAGCATTTGAAGATGAGTAATTCTTCAAGGGCACCACTTTGCATGCTGAATTAACTATTTGACATGGTAGTTGATGTGTCTCATGAACATTGGTCTGTGGGGAACCACGTTAGTGCAATTAAAGGTGGATGGGTAACTAGCTGCTTAAGGCAATCATAGATCTTATATTCTTCGAAATATCTTCTCATAATCAGAAAAAAAAAAATGTCCTCCAAGTTGTTTCATTTTAAGGATAAAATCTTCTACAATTGCCTACCATTGTTTCGAGTTGAAATCAGATCAGATAAAGATCGTATATTAATATATCCATACTTATATTTATTTATTTGATGAACACATGTTAGTTGGATGCAAAAATTCATGTATTTATTTATTTAAATGGTATGTATATAAATCGAATACTAGAAGTATAGATATAAAAAAGGATATAAATTATGTAACTAATTTTATGACTATAATAAATCAACTTAATAGCGTATTAATATGGTCATTTATTTCTCTTAAAAATTCTTGAGTACTATATAAAATTAAATAGAGTCACAAATGGAATTGGATATTCAAATATGTACTGGATAGTTGTTTATCCATGTCCATATTTATTTTCTTTGACAGATATAGATATTAGTCGGATGCTCAAATTACTACTTATATCTTGATATGTCTTATAAGAATGATCCTTGTGAAATACCATAGATGTTTACCTTAAAAAGAAATACAATAGATTTGGGTTTAATACAGGCAAAAAGTTATGGATCATGTCTCCTTCTAACTTCACAAATATTCTTAACCATCATAATTTTATTTATAATAATGATTATGTATAAATAGGATAAAATTTTCTTATATTAAAGATATATTAGATATTATATATTTTTTTCAGAAAATAGATGCTTAACTAAATATAAACCATTTTATAATAAGCTACTCTCTCATGATCAACTAAATATGCCAAAGCTACATTCGCAGACATGATATTCCAAATTAGCTTCCAGAAATAAGATTTCAGAAAAGAAAATTTTTTTCCATAAATCAAACAAGTTCTAAAAACAAAAGAAAAAGAAAGAAGCATGTGCAAGCACAACTAACCACAACATTTAGCCGTGGCGTGCTTTGTGGATATTGGACATGCACCCGACTGCTTAATCTGGCTTGCGGTTACAATTGGCTCAGTCTATTTACGGCGACATGGCCGAACACATGCATGACCATGACCAAAGTCTGGAACTGGTTATGGATTGTCATAACTTAATAACAGATAACAATTAAGCTAAAACATTGGTTCTCGACATCGATCGTAACAATGTTGTATCATACTAGTTGTTATTAGCTATTATAAAATTTATGATGGCCTCTACTTGCAAAATAATGGCATAATAGTCATCATATATTTCAGCTGTCCAAAGTCACAAATGCAGAATCATTCCGCTAAAATCATCATATGGCTCCTTCAAAAATGAAATGAAATGAAAGTGTAACTATAAGCATTTGTTGCCCCTTTGGTCGGCTTGAACATTTATATGGATATTCCATATTTAATCAAATTACTAATATTCAGGAATATTTTTTCTGCTATGACTTCTACATAGGAATGCTCAGAGTTATGTTTCTCTTCGTAGTTGGTGTCACCTAGGTGTCTTGTACCCTTTTCATCATCTCGGTGCATCGAGGTCAAGTCAGCATAGTTCACATAAAGCCTGTAATGAGAGGTTCACTTCATTATATCTAGCATAGTCCGAGCATGATTTGATACAGCTTAGGTAACATAGGTCATTCTTTTGGCTGCATCATAGCCTGAGAGCTCTAATGGTATATATTTCTACAAAAACAGCATTATGCTTCATGAGGTGCCAGCACTAGTCTATATTTTCTCATTATTTAATAATAAATAATTATAGCATCCAAACTTTTCAAAGATGAGCAAGTTACATGGTTTAGATCATTTCTCATCTGTGTGCATTGTGTGATATGTTATAAAATTGCATAAGAAAAAGGCTAGCCATATTGGTTGGTCTGCTCATGAATGCTATGAACCTAGCCATCTTCAATTCACTCTAGCTCTGTATCACTCTCGAGGCTATGCTGCAGGCATCTTTGGTGTTCATATATTTTGCACTTCTATTAGATTTCTCTGATTTGGAATTTCTACTTACCATTGGATGAACTTACGAAATGTCGTATTATTCGTGTGAAATAATGATTGATCTTTTTCGGTGTCATTGGATCACACTCTACATAGATTTTGAAGCAATCCGAACCATTTTGTTCATCCATCTACACAAATCTTGAAATGACCATTGTCCGATCGAATGGTTGATTCATACAAAGGGAAGAGAATATTTCTTTCGCACGAAATGTATAACCCATGTCCTTTAGAAAGTGGCCTATGAACTCCTTGGGATTATTGGTGAACTGAATCATCACATTCCCTATGGAGGCATCTATAGACTAGGTCCAACACTCATGAAGCAGAGCATGTGGGTACATCACTTCTCTCATGTGCAGCCCAATTAGCTTATATGTTGTCACACCATCTATTTCGCTACAATGTGGGCAGCTACATTGTAGGCTTTTATATTTAGGCTTTGGTCGAGCAGCTTGAAAGGCTAAATTTTAAACTATCTCAAATGACCACCTGCTGATCACCTAAGAACATCCATAGGAATGGCTTTCACTCGGACGATCAATTATTCATCATATTTATATCATTGTAGATCAATTAGATTGCTTTTGAAAAGAATAGACATGTGATCTCAACATATTAGAGTTTTTAGAGGGAAAACTCAAAATTTTCTTACCTCCAAAGTCTCCTAAAAGTTTTGTTATACTTTTAGTCCCACAATGGAAAGGGATAAATATATCTTTGAGTTTATTTGACTTCTGCCCACTTTGCTTGGGCCTTGGGTAGAAATAGATTTTGTACCACACATGCACATGACGGCCCACACCGGCTGGCATGGCATGTGCAATTTTACTTGAGTTTTTATTTTTATTATATTTTTTAAATGGTCGCTTCCTTTCGCAGTCAAATAATCAAATGACCGTTTATCCTAGACAATTGTATTTTTTCTTTAACAACTCATCTCTTTTTATGGTCAATCAGTCAAATGGCCATCTACAGACATCTTCTTATGGTTAATAAATGACTAAGGCATCTAAAAATTGATGATCTCTTTCACTCTTTCTCTGATAGTTTAGTTGCAAACTCTCTCTTTTTCATCGTTCTTTGCTTCTTATTTTATTGGTAAGATTAGAAAAGGATTGTCAGCCCTTTCTATGATCGTGATCCAATGAAGGGTGTCTCGATCATATTGAATAGAATTCTTAGTGATACTGGTAGGAGGGTTGG
>KE505155.1:58612-73504 GCA_000441515.1 Elaeis oleifera | reverse complement strand
ATATTAATATTATTAATATATTAATATAAATAATTTTTAATATAAATAATATATTAATATCACTCTTCAATATTTTAATCACTCTTTAAAATTTCAATCGTTGATCTTAAAAAAATATTTTTTCATTAAAAAAATTAAATTCATCTCTCAATTTTATTTTTATGAATATAGAAAGTATTTTCAATAATTTTTTTATTTTTAATTTAATTAATAAATAATTTTTTTATTTTCAAAAATTACTTCTTTCCTCCGCTCTCCGTCAACCAAAACGAGTCTTGAGCGGCGTGGGTAACATGTTAAAAAATGATGGCTTGGATGCTGGCTTTTGTAGATGTATGCTAAAACACGTGATGCAAGCTATCGTATCATCTTTTTCTTATTGTATCATAATAATACGAATGGCTTGTTGCAAATAAAATTCTTGTTACATAGTCCTTATCTTTGTTGATTATCCCCAATTGGGCTTAAATTATTGTCATCTGCCCTCGTGCTCCTTCCTTCTTGCCATTTGTCAACATGCTCCTTCCTGCACCATAAGACACTGCCTCTTTTACGCATTTTGTTTGCCCTCCCTTCTCGTCCATTGAATGGAACCACTGATCTTGTTACACGGTACGTTCACTGTAACGTCATACACTGCACCTAGCTTAGTAAAAAAAAAGAAAAAAAATCAATGCATTCCTCTTAGGACTTTTTGATGGGCACATAATTTGGATATAATTGCAACTTTATAAATCGGTCACTGTTGCCCAATATAAGTAGCAGAACAAATTATTGCGTGCGCTGCTGCACTGAAGCACGCCTCCAATCACTGCGGTGTATTATGGTGGGTTATGCATGGAGCCCATGCAAGCTCATCCCGTGATTGGTGGGTGTACCTTCGCTGCCGTGTGTAATGCGGTCCACGTAATAATTCTTCAATCCACTGGTGGATGCTGATATGTTATTCTAATTATTCCTTGCTATTATTTTTAGATTTTGTCTGTCTAAGTAATTGTTAGAGGCAGTCTACGTCAGCAGAGCAGAAGGAGAACAAAATAGCTTGTTTTTTGCGTGCAGGCAGAAGAAGAGGGAAAGAAGTTAAAATAGGGGGATGGAAGGAGAGAGGGGAAGGACATAGAGAAGAGCGAAGGAGGATCGATGGCATTGCCGGTGGCGGGAGAGGAGGAGGGAGAGGGAAGAAGGGTGATGGAGAGGAATGGGTCGGGGTTCTTCTACGAGGAGGAGGACAAGGAGATGGGGATGAGGGAGCCGCTGCTGCGGAGGCGCACCATGAACACCACCTCCCAGCTCGCAATCGTCGGTGCAAAAGTCTGCCCCATCGAGAGTCTGGACTATGAGTAAGCTGCCAATCATCATCCCTTTCTTTCCACTTTATTTTTTTCACCGTTTTATTTTTTCTGATGTCTTCTTATTTTAAGTTTTGATGCTATGAGTCCTTGCGTAATGATAAGGTGGTGCCATGGGTTTAAAATATGGAAGCAGTCTCTCTGTATCCAGGGGTAAGGTTGTGTACATTTGATCCTCCCTATATCCCAGCAGTGGGAGGAGCGTCATGCGAACCGCCTTTTTAAGTTTTAAGTTTGATGTCGAACGGAATTGAAGTGTCACTGAATATAAGACATGCAACTCCACATTCTTATGAGTAATACGTCTTGACCGTGCCGCGCATGGTTCATTTTTGATTTATTATTTGAGGGTACAACTCTTCAGCTTGTGTTCAATGTTATCCAGCATATTAAATTTTCGATATTATGATCCATGCTTCGAAGTTGGCTTTTCTTTTTTTTTCCCCTTGATCGAGTTATCTGTAATGATATGGAACGACGACATGACTATTGTGCTTATATCTCATTCTGTTGCAAAATAGTACTCCGGTTGACTTACAAAAGTACTAACATCAAAAAAAAAAGACTTGCAAAAGTATAATCATTTACCCATTTCTTTCTATGGTTTCTTGTAGCTCTGTTATTTTGAATCTATAGTTGTTATTTATAGCTAGTGATTCTGTCCTTGATGGACTGTAGTAGATGATGTTCCTGTATTTTTGGTACCCGATCAGCTGGGTGCAAAAAGATGAGGTCAGGAACCGTACCAGCAAGGTGTCACACATATTACAGAGGCTGTTTATGTTGCGTCTGGATTATGGGTTTGGAACTGAAGTACTTCCAAAGGGAGGTGTTTCCACCTCTTGATGGTGGAGTTATGTATCTCCATGAGCGGCTTCCTTCTCTTGTAGTCATGAAATTATCACGTTATTTCCTTCAGAACTAATGGTATAAAGAGTCTGCTCCTCACAATTGTCAGCATGCTGAGAAGTCAGTGTTTCAACAGTTAGTCTTTTAGTTGTACCAGGGCCTGCAAATCTTGGAAAGTTGAATCATAAGCTTTTATTAATTGATCTGATAATGCTCTGATGTATGAACGGCATGCCCTTCCCTTTTTTTTTTTCTGATCAATGGAACTGCTAATCTAAATTTCTCTTTATTTGTACTCTAATAAGTTGGTTATGTGCACAATTTTATAAATATTTCTATGCTTATAATCTGTTCCATGTATATCCTGACATGGTTTGTGCTGGGGACTTTCAAACCTTTTCGCTAGGTTGAAAGGTAACAGTTATGAAGGTTTCTGCTTCTTTGGTAATGTTGCATTATGAATCAGCTTGAACATAAAGTTGGTGGCAATCTGATCACATTTGAAGTATAACTGCCTAGTGCAACTAACCAGTGGAAAATATAAATATATTAGATAAAGAAAATATTTGATATACAATCCAATTGTTGTAAACTAATAGAAAAGTCCTGTCTTCCTTTCAGCATGAAGATGTTGAGCCTTTGGCGAAACAGATATTCACATATTGACTTTTTTGCAGAATTGTAGAGAATGATCTATATAAGCAGGACTGGAGGTCAAGGAAAAGGTTCAGATATTCCAGTATATAGTCCTGAAGTGGACCCTTGCTCTTCTTATTGGCTTGGGTACTGGGCTGGTTGCCTTCTTCAACAACCTTGCAGTCGAGAACATTGCTGGTTTAAGTTGTTGCTGACTAATAATCTTATGCTTAAGGACAGGTATGACTTCCACCACATGCACCATAGTGATCAGCTAACTTCATGCAAAGTTGTTTTTTAAAGAAAAATGCATAGTTGAAATTCCATTAAGATAAATAGGTTGTCTGAGCATGTTAAAATTCATAATTTATTATGTAGGTCAAATTCTATTATCCAGCAAATATTTGGAAACATTTAGGAAATGTTGCAGCCTAAAATACGATAACAGATTACAGTAAGAAGGAATGTAGAAAACAATAACATATTCTTGGTTCCTATGTTCAAAAAAGTATTTGATGCAAGATACAAAAATTATGACAATATACCATGTTCACATATTTGCTGAAATCAGAAATATGGAGTTGGGTGGCCTTGTCTTCTTTGGCCTCCCTTATCATCAAAAAAGAAATCAGAAATATGAGAGATAAATAACAATCAGTGTTAGCTTGGCATTTTACCACTGGTTTAGAATCTTTTATGATTGTGGAGCATTGATTAGGATTAACAATAACATTCACTTAGTTATTTATATATAGTAGGTGGTTGACGAGTCAATCTTTTCTGCTGCGCTCCTCAGTTTTTTGACTTTTTTGTTTTGGGTTGACATGATGTTTCTTTTCTTTTTATTTACAGTACTTTTGTCGACATTGTGTAATCCTTATTATGTTGTAAGTTCTGTTAACTGAATACATATACTTTCTTCTGGTTGATGTATATGATGATCTGGATTGATTACCTTTACTTGATAGACATTTAAGTGGATAAGAGGATGATAAGCATATGATGTTTTAGCTACAGTAATTTTTGTGCATAGCAGTGGAATCATATCTAGCTGTTCTCTTAAACACGTTCATGAAAATCTACAATTGTATAATGCAAGACACAACATGATCCTGTAGGGAACAGGAACTTACATGTATCATGAAATATTCCTAGAAACATGCTCATATTCTGGCAGACTTTAGTCCTTTTTTTTGTGACAAATTTGGAGGCTAATGGGGCTTACCCACATTAGTGACCAACTCACCAACCTTTTTTCAGAAAGTTGATAAGTTTACAGCATAGAGGGCAGAATGTACAATATAATCTAAAGATTACAAAATGGCCATTTCAGCACATAAGAAACATGCCCTAATGATAGAGGTGGAAGTGGTGAGACTCGGAAGAAGTATCCGCAAGCAATCAGAGTGCAGCAAGGTAGCAGATCACAAGTGATCAGAGCTGCAAAATTCTCTATCATAGTCTCCATCAAAAGGCAAGGGGACAAGACAGGAGGAACAGCCAGTTAATCCATAGTTTTATAAGTATAGCAAATTTGCCTTTCTGTCACTGTCCCTGATATGTGGTAGAAGATCAGATGGAGGAGGACTCATGAACTTGGAGCTGCTGAGTCCATGAACGCCACTATGAAACATGCAAAAGATTTCAAAGAATGACAGAGAAATTTCCAACATTCTTTCTTACTCACTTCCTCAAATGGTCCAAGGAAGAACAACAAAAGATACTATCCTATTCATAGGTGTTATAAATCATGTCCTATTAGAGAAAATCAGAGTCAAAAAGATGCAATCCTCAATGATACTAAAGGGTTGTTTGGTCTTTTGCTTCTCTAAGATGTTTACTGAAACAATAAAAAAGACCTAATTTATGTGCAGATTTTATGAGGAAAGGGAGACCTGTTTTTGATAAACCCTATTATGAAAGTTCTATGACCTCCCAATTTTTCCAAAACCAAGTCAACCAAAAATGTGTTTTTGAAAAAATCATTTACTTTAGGTTTCACATAAGTTAATTTTAAATGAACAGCACAACAGAACAGTCATTAAATTTGGTAAAGCATACATTTTAAAATCTTAAAAGACTGTTGGATCACCTGATACTAGAAATTTTATCTAATTAAATTTCTGTCATAATAAAGATAGTTGATAAATGCCAGCTATAGATTTCTTGTTAGAAAGCTGACACCTAGTTATATATAACTTTAGTCACCCAATAACCTCTTTCTATTGTACTTTATGGTAATCTGTTGTGGCTTCAAAGTGACTAGAACGAGTCTTCACCATAAAAGAAGTGACTGGAATGAGAACAATTAACATTCATGCATTCGAGTCAGAAGACCTCTCTAACTTGTATAGACAATATATCACCTCCCATTTGACAGTGTCTTTTATTAGTTGGATTCTTGGCACAACCATTATGTATGAAACACAAACCTGCGTCTGTATCATTATATATGATCATTATGTATTGGCATAAACACTCTAGCTGAATATACATATTGTTTTCTGTGGGACCCTAATGCATGCAAATCTTTGGGTATCATTGATTAGTTGGAATGATCTGATCATCTCGGAAATTTCTGGAAGCTAATATTGTGTTCATCTCGAACATCAGAACAATTATGCGTTGATCCTTGAGTGACAAATAATTGTGATCTGCTGTCTTTGTTTTGCGACATTAAGTTGAAATGCATTTATATGCATAAATTACAATGAGTTAATTATGCAAATAACTCAGCAGAGAAAGAACGAAATATTATCATTTACATTGCACAAACATACAAACAAATTGGGATAATCGAAAGCTTTTTAATGCACATAATCTTACCTGCTGCATGGAATTGAAATCTATTGTTTGATAAATAACATTCACAGCTGTAGAATAAGTCCAAGTAAGTATTATGTGGTTCCAGTGCAGGTACCATGAAGCATTTTTGGCATATGCTGGCTGTAATTTAGTTTTGGCTGCGGCAGCTGCAGCCTTATGTGCTTACGTTGCTCCAGCAGCTGCTGGATCTGGCATACCTGAAGTGAAAGCTTATCTCAATGGTGTTGATGCTCACTCTATATTAGCTCCCAGCACACTCTTCGTGAAGGTTATTCAATCCCTCATACTTTTGATTTACGTTTTGTGTGTCACATGCTACCATCAATGCAGAAATCTGATACAGATAAAGATTCGAGTTAAAAGCAATAGACATAAGGATTCAATTTCTGTTGTGATCTTCTTATGCTTAAAAAGGAAATTCATAACCTAGATCTAACATGCAAATCTTCTTTCTTGTCAGATTCTCCGAAACACTAGATAGGAATTGTTCACCTAGGCAGAAATAACTCCTTCAGTACTTCTAAAGGTCCATTTCGTCATTAGCAAATATGGCCAATTAATGGACCTGATAGTGGTCAAAGTTGAACTTCACTTGGTCACCTAGCCTGATCGGCTAAAAATTATGTCAGTGTGCCATATGTTTTCTTAGTCGTTTCTTGTTGCCAGTTCAACTCTCCTTCACTACAATTTGTTGTTTCTCTTCTATAATGATTAGAGAGAGAGCACTCCAAAATGAGGTTCGCTATCTTGGTACCGGATCCAGTATTAGTACCATCCTATTATAATATTGGTACGTAGTACGGTATGAGATGGCAAGGCATACCGAGTGTCAGTATGGCATAAGACTGCATATTCTACCTTCTTGGTGACAAAAGCTTAACAATAAGTTCTACAATATGCTCAACTACGCTAGTTATGTCATCTCTTCGTGTTGTAGACCTAACAATTGTTGGCATAAAGATATGTTGAAGATTTAATACTGTAAACATTATTGCTAGCTTCAGCATATGGACATCTAGCTCAATTTGTCTTCTAATTTGCATGAAATATTAGCGCAATTTGGTTTATGTAGCAAGCCTTCCGAACTTTTCCCCGCACTTCTTGAATGTAATTGCTAGTTGCAACTTGGCCAAGGATCAGAAAAATCTTCAAACTTTATAGTACCTCAAGTCCTTTATTCTCCAAGTCATCGCGTACTAACCATTTTTAGACCTGATAATGAGCTAAAAGCTTGTTTCTTATATGGATTCATATGGATGGCTGTTGTCTGTTTGCATTGCTGTACCTTGGAAGGCTTTCTGTTTTGAGTGTATTTGATGTGGCATTCTGCAGATATTTGGTTCCATTGGTGGAGTTGCTGCTGGTTTTGTAGTGGGTAAGGAGGGACCTATGGTACATACAGGAGCATGTATTGCAAACTTGCTTGGTCAAGGTGGATCTCGCAAGTATCATCTGACATGGACATGGCTCAGATACTTTAAAAATGATAGGGATCGACGAGATTTGATCACTTGTGGGGCTGCTGCAGGTGTGGCAGCTGCCTTCCGAGCCCCTGTGGGTGGTGTCCTATTTGCACTTGAAGAGGCAGCCTCTTGGTATCTTGTTACTTAATATTTCTTTTTTTTTTCTCATGTCTCTTTCCATGTACCTGCATTCTGGTGAACTCTAGGGCTTCAAGGAACAGTCCTTAGGAGTATTTGTCACCAAAATGACAAAGATGATTCAAGAGAACCTCAGCACATATAGTTATTGATTAACGACAATAGGAAGCAGACCAGCAGGCACCATCATACAGTCAAGATGATGATTCTGTCATATTGTTAGATGGTTATGTACATGTAGAGCTTACAAGCACATCTAATTCATATGAATGAATGGATGACAGAAACATATATGACACATTTCACATTTTTATAGAGAAAAGTGATACATATGATATTGACCATACATACTATACCAATATAGTGCAAAAGACTACCAATCTACTTCATATGAAATTTGGAAGTCTTTACTGTTTAATCACTTTGGAGAGAGTAACTAAGCTTGGTCTTTTTTCTTCTATCATTTAGGTGGCGAAGTGCTCTTCTTTGGAGAACGTTTTTCACAACAGCAGTCGTTGCTGTCACATTGAGAGCTTTCATAGAATACTGCCGAAGTGGCAAATGTGGTCTCTTTGGAGAAGGAGGATTGATAATGTTTGATCTAAGTTCAACTGTTACCTCATACAGTACACCAGATCTTCTTGCGGTTATAGTTCTTGGAGTCATTGGGGGTATTTTGGAAGTCTATACAACTTTCTTGTGGACAAGGTCCTTCGCACATATAGCATTATAAACGAGTATGTCTCAAAACTGCTTGGTTGGTTATTGTCTTCCTTTGTGTTTATATTCTGGACATTAGTTTGAAACTTCTCTCATAACCATCATGACTTGTGAATATTCTATTGAATTGATTTAGTGTTATCTGAAATTTTAGTTCCATTGTATTCTTGTTCTTCCATGCTGTCTCTATGTTTGGCATTGACAGGGTGTCATTTATTGCAGGAAAGGTGCACCTTTCAAGATCCTTCTGACTGTCACCATCTCTCTGTTGACCTCATGCTGCTCCTATGGACTCCCATGGCTAGCCAAATGCACTCCATGTCCTCTCAATCTCCAAGATCAGTGTCCCACCATTGGCCGCTCAGGCAACTTTAAGAACTTCCAGTGCCCACCAGGTCATTACAATGACCTTGCCTCTCTCTTCCTCAATACCAATGATGATGCCATTCGCAACCTCTTCAGTAGTGGCACCGACAATGAGTTTTACATTTCCACTCTCTTGTTTTTTTGCTGCTATTTATTTCCTTGGCATTGTGACCTATGGCATTGCCGTACCTTCTGGTCTTTTCATCCCTGTTATACTTGCCGGTGCCTCCTATGGCCGCCTGGTAGGGACTCTTCTTGGCCCCATATGTGACCTAGATAAGGGCCTCTTTGCCCTTCTTGGTGCTGCTTCTTTTCTTGGAGGGACTATGAGAATGACTGTCTCAGTTTGTGTTATACTCCTTGAGCTCACCAATGACCTTCTAATGCTCCCCTTAGTAATGCTAGTTCTCCTCATATCCAAAACGGTAGCAGATAGTTTCAATAGGGGGGTCTATGATCAGATTGTTCAATGAAGGGCTTGCCTTACATGGAGGCCCATGCAGAGCCTTACATGAGAAACTTGGTTGCTAGTGATGTGGTCTCAGGCCCACTCATTACCTTTTCTGGTGTTGAAAAGGTAGGAAATATAGTGCATGCACTGAGGTTGACCGGACATAATGGATTTCCAGTGGTAGATGAGCCACCCTTTGCAGATGCACCAGAGTTGTGTGGGCTTGTTTGAGGTCTCATTTGCTTGTGTTGCTAAAAGGCAAGAGATTTACACAGGACAGGGTGTTAACTGGGCCGGCAGAGGTTTTTCGAAGGTTTGGTGCCTTTGACTTTGCCAAGGCAGGGTCTGGGAAGGGGTGAAGTTGGAGGACTTGGATATTAATGAAGAGGAGATGGAAATGTATGTAGATATCCACCCAATCACTAATAGATCCCCGTACACAGTTGTTGAAACGATGTCTTTAGCCAAGGCTGCAGTGCTCTTTAGGGAGCTTGGACTAAGACATCTATGTGTTGTGCCAAAAACTCCAGGGGTAAGAATTCTTTCCTTCTTATTTCTTTTTCTGCTCTGTGTTGCACCTTATGCTTACACCTGATATCAACCTAAATAATCATATATCTGAATGCGCGAGAGCAATTTTCTTGGAAAGAATTTATTACTGTGCAGTACATCCTGCTTATATTCGGCAACTGGGATGGTAAATGCATAGTTTATGATAAATTTCTTCAATTACTGGCTTCTTAATTGCCCAAATCAGATTTCTTCAACATTGTCTCCATTATTTGATTTACATTGCAGATCGTGATGTTTGTGTTTTAACTCAGATTAGATCAATTTAGATATATAGCCAAGTCTGACCGACCACAGACAATCAATCTTTACAGTACACTGTACTATGGGAATGTCCTGGTTCTCTTTTGTCTCTCAACTAAACAAAAGTTTTTGGTGAACCCTAGCTCATAAATCGATGGTTGATAGGGGACTTGGCAACTCTGAGGTTAGGATAACCACTGGGGCCATATCATTCCATTAAGTAAGGGTAAGGAATATACTCCAACGAGGAACATGACAAATGAGGGGCTTTCCTATCTCATCACCAAACATATGAACTGTTTGTATTAACAAAAAGTTGTAAAAAAAATGTTAATGGTGATAAATAAATTGAGCTCGTAAGCCATTGAATTCTCAATAGCGTGCTAATATCAGTTTTGAGAACAATTGACATTTGGTCCTAGATTGAGCAGAATTGATATATACCCAATAGAAATGCTACTCACTCCTTTTAAGCTGTTAAGTCATGAGAACTTTAGTGATTGCAATGCTAGTCTTATTTTTATGTTCATCTTGCTAAACATGCCTTGTTATCAAGTGTCAATGATCTCCTGAAACCTGAACTCTGTTTCTTGCAGAGGCCTCCCATTGTTGGGATTTTGACGCGGCATGACTTCATGCCAGAGCACGTTCTTGGACTGTTTCCTCAATTCAAGCATCACAAGTAGAACCATAGAGCCTTGGTGTGGTGTTCTCTTCCATGATCTAGTTGTTATCGCCATTACTCTTACAATTTTCAGTTACAGTGTCATTACTATTCTTGATCACCATTTTGCTTCGAGGCTGGAGAAAGCCTAAGCTTGAACCTTCATATTTATTACTAAAAATCAACATCAAATCTCAAATGTATTTAAGTCTCATTTCTTCATAATGTAAATTGTTTATATTGTTTTATGAGCATTTGACATTCTATATCCTGATTGAATGGTGATAAAAGACCTCCACAAAATTTGACATTCTCTCTTTTTACCGCACCATCCACAAAGTTCTGGTGATAAAAGACCTCCAAAACATGTAAGTATCTGTATGTCTATGTGCATGAAAGTAATAATCGGAGATCAAACCGAAATTGCTGTGTACCTAAATCCAAGCACTGAAGTGAATCAAATATCGTAGAAAGAAATTTCTACCAGTTGCATACTGGATGAACAAGAGATTCTCTTGGAGAAATTGCTTTGTTAGGGCCGTATCTGTGGTCGAACAGGAGAACTACATATTCAAAGTTACTCAGATATTTCTTACATAGCCTTGAGGATCCATCACTGGGTTATGGCTTACAGGTATAGCAAGAAGACAGGTCATGTATTTAACACAAAAACTATCATGCCTGTTTCAGGCCATGACCATGTCAAAATAACCAAGAAGCCTTGTCCAGTTTCTCTAACTCAGTTTTCACAAGCTGCCACCTTTGCAGAGCTCTCTTTGGAAATTTTAGTTGTCAGGTAGCATTGTTTTACTATCATGGTAGCAGAGAAATATTAGGATTGACTCTGGACTGGCTGAATAGGCGGTCTGTTTGACAATGTTTTCATAGTGTTAGTGGCTGGAGGCTGCTGGTGAAGCATTGTTATACAATTATTTACATCCAAAATTAATTAATCATGGAACAACTATAGAAAATGGTCAAAATGTTAGATCATCCAAAATTAAATTTCCTGACAGGTGGTTCTCAAATATTGTACAAAATTGTACCGTTTTTTCTTTTTCTTTTCTACTATTGACACATTGTGCAAATCCATGGAAGCATATTGAAGCAGTTTGTTCATAAAAGAATTATAGAAATTACCTGACGTTGAAGAAAAAAGAATAAAATAAATAAAGTATCTTAATAATCTCAACTTTGCCAAGTAGAATCAGCTCTTTTCTGCGAGAAAAATAAATGATATGCAATTTTATCAATGACCATACTTAAGAAAGTATTTCTTTTCCTTTCTGACTTTGCTTATAGGAAAGGAAAGGCTTTTTATTGCCAAATAGATGGCAAGCCTTTTTTTTAAAAATGGGTTTCCTAGGCTTTTCGATATCTTTTCCGTTATCAGGTGCATTTATTTTACGATCCGAACCTGATCCAAACTATGTCAGTATTTTAAATATATATATATATTATATTAAATATATTTTATCAATTATCACCTGCTGATTACTAAACTCTAACTTATTTATTCATTCTCCTATTTCTCTCTTTCCCTTATTCCCTTCAGCTGCCACCCACAAGCATAAAGCACAAAATGACAAACCAAATCCTCTACACCTACAGTCCCACACGGCCAATCGATCGTACCTACATCACCATCTACCAATCGTTTCATCATCCCTTCTTCTGGTCAGTATTGACATCGCCGTTAGTCCATCAATCCATCGGTGCATCTGCTATTCCTTTCGTAACCAGCCATCAGTCCGTCATCCATTAGCCATCAATCCAATTTCATTTGAGATATTTTTAGTCTTTTCAGCCTCCTCTATTTCCCAATGATGGATAATCTGATGGTATTTTAGTCTTTTCTACCATCCATGCTTCGTTTTGTTATTATTTTTTTAATTTTTTGTCTTTTATTAATTTGATTGAGATTTTGTTTTTGGATATTGATTGTTCTATTTTCTTTTATGTTGCTTTGTGGTATATATGATTCAAGTTTATTTTTATGCAATTATGCTTCTTACTGATGTGTTAAGCTTGTATAATAATGGGTTTTGGATTCTTTTAGTTCTTGGCTAGCAATGATGGGTACTTTTGTGGTATGTGTATGGAGAAAAAAGGAGGAAGATATTTATATTTTTTCTTTTATGTAAGTTTGCTTGATAAATAAAGTTGATTAGAAATGATTAGATAAAGTGAAGTTGTGCCTACGATGTTATTTGTGGTCTTTTATGTTGATTAGCAAGCTACTGCTCTTTTTGATAATTACATTTGCTTGCTAGAGTTGCTTGTTAGTGAAAGTTCTTATATTTGTTTATACTGCTTATGAAATAGATATATTATGGAAAGAGAGAGTAAGAGTTATGCATGGCAATAGAAGGAGAAAGCACTACTCAAATATGGATCAACCATCTATGCCTGCTAGTATTTCTATTACTGCTATAAATTCAAACTAGCATATACACCCATCTGTGCCTAATACATTGGCCAGTGTTTCTATTCTTGAAGTAAATTCAGAGCAGCCTATACATGTGGATGAAGCAACTAGCCAAAATTAAGGAGTTGGAGATAATGGCAAACTAAAAGCTGCAGTTGGAGTCACTTTACAAAGGTTGAAGTTCATAGAGTTCCCAAGGCAAAGTGCAACTATTGTACTAAACTACTTAGTAGTGACTCAAAAAATGGGACGAGATATTTGCATAGTCGCTACAAGGTATGTTTGAGAAGAAGATACGAAGATATTAAACAAAAGTTTTGGTGAATAACCTTGCAAGGGATGGAACACAAGTAATGTCAGCTTACTCATTAATTAAGAAATAAAAGAGAGAGCTGGCAGCTGACATGATCCTTCTCCATGATTATCCTTTGAGCATAGTGGATCACGCTGGATTTAGGAGATTTTTGAACATAGTGCAACCATTATTTAGGATTCCTACTCGAAACACTACCAATGATGAGATCAAGACTATTTATAAGGAGAAGAAGAGACAACTAACAAATTTGATTAAGAAGAATGGAAGTAGGGTAACAATCACTACTGACATGTAGATAGCAAACAAGCAAAAGGAAGGTTACATGGTTGTTACTGATCAAGATTAGACGTTATAAAATCAAATTCTTAGGTAAGTGATTCTTATACTATATAATTTATGTTTGATGTGCTTAAGTGACTTATTTTATACAGTTGCTAATAATTTATGATTTTGAATAGGTTTGTTGATGTTCCTTCTCCACATGCTGCATTAAACCTTGTCAAGGTACTTATTGAATATTTATTAGATTAGAATGTTGATATTAAGTTATCAACAATTACTTTAGATAACTGTAGCGCCAATGATGCAATGGTTGATGTTTTGAAAGATAAGTTGCAGCTTAGTACTTTATTGTTGTCTGATAGATTCTTATATATATGTTGTTGTGCTCACAAATTGAATTTAATTATAAAGAATGGTTTAGAAGTGATTGAGAAAGGGATAAAAATATTATGATAGTGTAGAGTATTGTACAGCATCACCTAAGAGATGTGAAAAGTTTGAAGAAATAGCTCACCAAGTACGAGTTAATTGTATTAAAAGATCGATCTTGACTGTCTAACTACGTGAAACTCAACTTTCTTAATGTTGAAAACTACTTTGATATATAAAGACGTTTTTGCTAGGCTGAAACAACGTGAGATAGAATTTAAATATTATTCTAGTGATAATGATTGGGTACTTGGTGCAGAAGTTTATCATAGATTGAAATTATTTTATACAGTGACTGAGGTGTTTTATTAAAAATATCCTAAAATCAATCGTTTGGATGATTGTGCTCTTTATAATTTATATATGAATTATGAATTAATAAAGTTATTTGACATTATTCATCACAAGGTGTACATCTTTCTTGATTGAACTCTAATATCGTAATGAAGTCTCTAGAACTATATAACAATCGATAAAGGAGGATTTATCAAATAATTCTTAAACATGTTCACGACTAAATGATACGTCATTAAAGAACGATGACGTTTATTAAGTGTAGGTCGTTGTGTGCCATATAGATTGGTTGTACTCTTAATCAAAGAGTATGGAGATACTAATATGGCATACAGATGAGATGTAAGAGTACATCATTACGGAACAAGTAACTCACCTACGGAGCGCTCTACTGTTAAGAGCTGCTCGTAAAGAAATGGGCATAAGTATCCCTCCGATCTGAGATCACCATGGTCACTTGCAAGCAACTTACTATGCTTTGGTGTCGGACTATCTGAATTTCTAATTCAGTGATGAAAATTTTGGACACAGTTAAGTACTTATGGTAGTAGGTGTGTGGATTAAGATAGGATTGACCCTCTGAAATTCAGGAGTTGATGCATCACTGTATTCAATTAAGACCTCGATCGGGATAATCCATATGATATATTATAAGATTTGAAAAAGATTGAAATACAATATAGATGATTAATTCAGGATTGACAGTTAAACCCTAGATCGTCCTGAGCATTCAGGATCAAAGGGATGAATTATGCAGTAACCATATTTCTAGGTTCTTGAGTGTTATCTTACGAACATTCGACCTATCCGATTGTCAGGAACCATTGCTAGATGGTAACTTCGATTAGTATAAAAAATAATTTTTATA
>KE505154.1:414930-447228 GCA_000441515.1 Elaeis oleifera | reverse complement strand
AGATATATCTATATATATATATATATGTATATATATATATATATGCTTATATACACATATATATACATATATACCTGCATACATACAACATATATACACATATATATATATATGTGTATACACATATATATATATGTATATATACATACATACATACATATGTACACACATACATATATACATATATATATACAACATACATACATACGTACAACATATATACATACATGTATATATATACACACACACATACACACATACATATATATATATATACACACATACATACATATATATATATACACATACATATATACATACATATATATATATATAGACACGTACATACATACATACATACATACATACATATATATATATATATATATATAATTGGCATGCCTATGAGCCCTTCTTCAGATTGGATAAAGATGAAAATTGTAAGAGTATAGATCAAAAACTTTATAGAGATAAGATTGGCTCTCTACTATGTTTAACTACTAGTAGACCTGATATACTCTTTAGTATTTGCATATGTGCTAGATTGCAGTCTAACCTTAAAGAATCTCATATGCTTGCTGTTAAAAAAATTTAAGATATTTGATGGGAACATAAACTTAGGTTTATGGTGTTCTAAGTAAATCTCAATTGATTTAATTGAATTTTCAGATGCTAATTATGGGGGATGTAGAATTGATAGAAAAGTACTAGTGGCACATGTCAATTCTTAGGGTTGAACTTAATCTCGTGGTTTTGTAAAAAGCAAAATTCGGTAGTATTATCTACGGTGGAGGCCGAGTACGTTACAGTCGGAAGTTGCTGTACTCAATTCTTTTGGATTAAGCAACAACTTAAGGATTATAGCATTGATCAAAATAAATTTTATTAAAATGTGACAATATAAGTGCCATCAATTTAACAAAAAATTCATTCAATATTTTAAACAAATATATTGAAATTAGACATCACTTTATTAGAGATCATATTCAAAATGATGATATTATACTTAAATTTGTATCTATTAAAATCAATTAGCTGGTATTTTCATAAAATCATTAAATGAAGATAGATTTAATGTGACTAAAGATGAGTTAGGAATTTGTGATCCTTCCAATGAAAATTCTCTTCAATATCTTTTTGCTCTTGTGTTGGTTAGCTTGATTCAACTTTTTCAAAAATTTATTGAATTAATTTAAATTTTATGAATTTTGAAACTATGGCTCGAGCAGACTCGGCTATGCTTTTGAGCTAACTCAACTACCAAGCTGACCGAACAAGGCTTCGAGCTAGCTTGATGGTTGGGGCCTAGTTTTTTATTTATAATGTCTGACTTTTTCAAAATCCTATTCATCACTTTCGAGCCTACCCCACTCCAACCCTCTCCTGGCTCCAGTTCTAAATCCTCCAAAAATCCCATCCCTCCTCCTTCTACCCTCCAATCCATGGGATTCCGAGCTATGGCACCCAAAACTCACACTGCAAAAGCAAAGAAGCATTGAGCTAAGGAGCAACACGAAGTCCATTCAAAGAAGAGACACCATCGAGGTTTAGCATGCTCCGCATCCTCTACTTCGATTTTTGAACCGAATCAAGTTTCAATGGCATCAAGAGCAGTCATAATGGGAAGAAAGGTCAATTTTCAATTTTGGGTGAACAAAATTTTTGGATTGGGATGTGGTTCGGCAGCAAGATTGGGAGCAATTATGGTCACCTGAGTTACCCACTTATCCCCATTGGGCAGAGATTTTTTGAGAATTTAAAGTTGGATACAAAGTCTATTTAGTTAATGGTGAAAGACACTGAAATCGTTCTGGATCAAAGAAGACTAGGGCATCTCCTGGAAATGCCTTCCTCTAGACTCCGAGCTACTGAGTTACATAATGATTTTGATGGTATGAGAAGGCTTCTTGGCAAGAATATTGGGAAGAATTTTGACATTCACAATGCCAATCTTCTGCCTGCAGAGCTGAAGCTCCTACACAGCATGATTTGCAGGATCTTCTTTCTGAGGACTGGGAGATTTGACTGGATATCATGATGGGATCTTGGTTTGATGGTTCATCTGGTTGAGGGAACTACAATGAATCTACCTTCATGATGATTGAGTAGATGAAGAGTGTAGTTAGGAAATCAAAGAGCCAAGCTTGCCTACTATATGGAATGGTTTTACTTGATATTTAGGGATGCTGGCATTGATTTGGATGGTGAGGATTTCAAGTCATTCAAGCACATAGATTACTACATCCATTTTCTACATCGCATGAAGTTCCAAAAGAAGGTAATATATGTGTCAGAGAGGTTGAAGGAGTGCAGCACAATGTTCTAGATCTTCTTCCTCTTCTCCCTTGAACTCTGCTGAGCCATCCTCCCCTGCACCTGCTGCTGGACCGTCATCCCCTGCACCGACACTGGCTTCAATGGTTGGAGAGCATCATTTTGGACCATCTGTTTCTCCTCACACACCAGCCATGACCCATAGTTTTCTATAGAGGGGATTGTAGATCAAATTATGGATCAGATGAGGAGGATGCTTGCAGATTTCAGGTCTCAAATCTTACAAAGCTACGATGTGCTTCAAGAGCACACTCAGTCATAGTTTCAGCAGTTTCATGGTGACTTATTTAGGATTACTCTGCGACTTGAGAATTTGAAAAGAGTCGAGAACCATAGGACTGATGCTTCAGATCTCAGACAGTATATGCATCAGAGTCTTGATTAGGAGTAGAGAATATCTTCTGAGGGATAACTTGATTCACTCAGTCAGTAGATCAGCAACTTATCCCAGATAATAGATATTTTGGAGAAAGATAGTATGGGACAGCTACGGAGGTTGATTCGTTGACTGCAAAGGTCGCCAAGGTTGCTAGAAGGATTGAAGAGATTGTCATTTTTCAGCATGGTAGCACAGAGATCATTATCATAGCTCATTGGAGAGTTGAGGCATAGATGGATTAGCTATGTTTCTGGATATCCCCTCCTACTCAGCTCAGACCTTCCCCGAGCCAACCTCACACATCCTCTACTAGACCCCCCTTCAGTGCAACAGTTAGACCTTATTGAGAATTATGTCCCAAAATCAATCGTTAGCTTATTGACGGTTGTGCTAATTGATGTAATTATATATAAATTACTTATTAATAAATATTTATTTGATATTTTTTGTACATCTTCTATATCGAACTTTTATGTTATGATGAAAATCCTTAAGACTATTTTAAATCAATAAAGGAGGATTTATTGTTTAGTCCTTAAATAAGTTCGCGACCAAATGATATACTATTACTAAGATAATGGCTATATCAAGTATAGGTTATTGTATGTCATATGGGTTGGTTATCCTCTTAACCAAAGAGTATTGAGATACTGGTATGGCATACAGATGGAAAGTAGGAGTACACCTTACTGAACGTGACCAACTTCGGAGCACTCTGCTGTCAAGAGTTAATTTGAAGGGATATGGGTATAAGTGTTCCTCCGATCTGAGATCACCACGGTGACTTGCAAGCAACTTACTGTGCTTTGGTGCTGGACTATCTGAATTTTAATTCAAGATCGAAAGATTTTTAGGCATCATCAAGTACTTATGAAATCGATGCATTAGTCAAGATGGGATTGATCACTCTAAGAAATTAGAGAGAATGCTTTGTGTTTCAATTTAGTAAGACCTTGGCCAGGACAATCCTTATGAGGAGTCATAGGATTTATTAGGTTAAGACACATGATGGATGTATTATTAAGAGTTGACAGTTTAAACCCTAAGTCGTTCTAAGCATCAAGGGTCAAAAGGATGAGTTATACGGTAACCGTATGCCAGTAGGTTCTGAGTGTTGCTTTGCATATATTCGGTCTATCCAGATATCAGGTACCATTGCTAGATGGTTACTTCGATTAGTAGAGAAATCAATTTCTGTACTACTAGCTTAGGTTCAAACCTATGGGGTCACATACATTAGAAGTTTCTCTCCGATCAACTGCCAGATTGACGATTGAGAATCATCCGAGGTTAAAATCATCAATGCGATTGATGATTAATCCTATACAATAGCTGCAATAACATTATTCGCTAAGTGTTAGTGAAATTCAGGAGGATTAATCAGTGAAATTCAGGAGGATCAATTTGATTGAGCATTAAACTCGATTTGATGATACTACTATCTGGATATTAGATACTAGAAGTCTAGTTTATGTTTGTAATTTGTTACAAGAACTTCAAGTTAGTAGAAAATTTGATAACGGTAAGAGATTCCTGAATATAGGAGATGGAAGCCAAGTTGCAATCCTGACTTTAGGAGTCGTCGAGCTTGTCTTTAAATCCTATAGTGTCATTTTGAGTGATTGTCACTATTGTCCATCCTTCTTGATGAATATAATCTCCATTGGTCTTTTGGCCAAAGATGATTATAGTTTATCAATAAAGAATGATTATTATGATATTATTATAAATGATGTTACAATAATACGAAGATAATTAAGAAATGGTATCTATGTTTTGTCACAGTCTGTGAGTATAATGTACACTCCAAATATATATCCAAAGTTAGATAATGTCATGGATGCCTATCTTTGGTATTGCAGGCTCGATTACATTAACAAGAGCAGGATAAATAGGTTAGCACAAGAGGATATCCTCAACATCAATGATTGTGAATCATTACTGACTTGTGAGTCTTATCTTCTTGAAAAGATGACTAAGTTATCTTTATTGAAAAAATGAACGAGCTAGTAAAGTTCTAGATCTAATACATAGTAATATATGTGGACCTATGAATATTAGTGCCAGAGAAGGATATAGCTATTTCATTATGTTCACAGATGATCTATTTAGGTATGGGTATGTCTACATGATAAAACACAAATCTGAATCATTTGAAATGTTCAAATAATTCTGTAATGAAGTAGAGAAACAAACCAAAAAAAGTATTAAAACTCTTCGATTTGATTGAGGGAGTGAATATCTTTTCAGTGAATTTTTGATATATCTAAAAAAATAGGATTCTCTCATAATAGACCTCTCCAAAGATACCACAGCATAATGGCATATCAAAAAGAAGGAATCGAATCCTATTGGACATAGTTCGGTCTATGATGGAGTTTGTAAGTCTATCGATCTCCTTTTGGGGATATACACTTGAGACAGCCTATTTTGTACTCAATAATATTCTGAGTAAGTCAGTTACTAAAATACCATATCAGATATGGTCAGGACATAGGCCAAACCTCTCGTACCTTAAGGTTTGGGGATATCCGACTTATGTCAAATGATTATAGACCGACAAGCTCAGAACTAGGTCCGATAAATATAATTTTGTAGGATATCCCAAGAAAATGAGGAGATATTACTTTTATCTTCCTGCAGAACAAAAGGTATGTGTCAGCAGTAAGGCACACTTTTGAAAAAAAAGTTTCTTAGTGAAGAAACAAGTGCCTCTAAAATCAAGCTTGATGAAATTCGATAGGTAGAAGAACCGACACCAGTAACTGAACCTGAACCAAATTTGATTAGATCAAACTCAGAGCCCAATGTAGAACCACCTTTAAGATGATCCGATAGAGTATCACATCAATCAGACATATACTATGGTTTCTTAGTCCGAGACGGTGATCCTATTGAACTCGATGAGAACAACGAGGATCCGATCACCTAAATAGATACGATGCATAGGTCAGACTATGAGAAATGGCTTAAAACCATGAAGTTCGAAATGGAGTCCATGAAGATCAACAATGTATGGACATTAGTTGATCCACCTAAAGGGATAAAATCCATAGGGTATAAGTGGGTCTTCAAAAGAAAAAAAGGTGCAGATGAAAAGGTAGAGACCTATAAAGTCCATGTGGTTGTCAAGGGGTATCATCAATGTTATGGTATTGACTATGATGAGATATTTTCTTCTATGACAATGCTTAAGTCCATTCAGATCATGCTTGCAATAGCAGCATACCTAGACTATGAAGTCTGACAAATGGATGTGAAGATAACTTTTTAAATGGAGAGCTGAACGAAGAGATGTAAATGATACAATCTGAAGGATTCACATCCACAGACGAGTCCAAGGTATGCAAGCTTTAGAGATCCATTTATGAATTGAAACAGACATCTCGGAGTTAGAACATACATTTTGATAAGGTGATCAGAACATATGGCTTCGTTAAGAACGAAAAAAATCCTGCATATACAAGTGGGCTAATGGCTTAGTGATTGTATTTCTTATTTGTATATGGATGATATTTTTTAATCAAAATGATGTCCTGTATTATAGAGAATAAAGTATGGCTGTCATTACAATTCTCCATGAAGAATCTGGAAGAACCGGTCTACATTCTAGAGATGAAGATCTATAGGAATAGATCTAAGAGATTACTTGGGCTCTCTCAATCTACGTACATAGATACCATACTGAAATGGTTTAGTATGAAGAAATCTAAGAAACGCTATCTTTCGATAGGTCATAAAATTTTTCTTTCGAAAAAGAATTGTCCGACAATCTCTCAAGAGAAAGAGCATATGAGTAGAATTTTATATGCCTCAACAGTGGGTTCTATAATGTACGCCATGATATGTACAAGATCGGATGTGGCATACTCACTAGGGGTAGTGAGCAGATACCAGTCAGATCTGGATGAAAATCATTAGAAGGTTACAATAATCATCCTTAAGTATTTAAGAAATACTAAGGACCAATGGCTCGTTTATAGAGAATCTGATTTGAAACTCATGGGATACACTAATTTCAATTTTCAATCAGATTGTGACGATAGCAAGAGTGTGTCGGGATTATATTTATCCTGAATGATGGAGCAGTCTACTGAAAAAATTTCAAGCAGCACACTGTGGCCGACTCAGTATGCGAAGCAGGGTACATCACGGTATCTGATACTACAAAAAAAATCGTGTGGCTGAAGAAGTTCATCACCTAGCTTGGAGTGGCACCCTCCATTGATGGACCAATTTTGCTCTACTGCGATAGTACTGGAAACATAGCTCAGGCAAAGGAACCAAAGGCACATCAGCAGACGAAGCATATTCTGCATCGCTACCATCTTATCTGAGAGATCGTGGATCGAGGTGACATCAAGCTTCAGAAGATCGATGAAAAGGAGAACCTGACCAACCCATTCACTAAAGCCCTTACGGTCAAGGAGTTTGAAGATCATAAATCAAAGATAGGTATACGATACTGTGCCGATTGACTTTAGTCCAAATGAGAGTTATTGAAAATTATGTCTCAAAATCAATCATCAGTTTGTTGATGGTTGTGCTAATTGATGTAATTATATATGAATTAATTATTAATAAATATTTAATTAATATCTTTCATCATAAGCTTATACATCTTCTATATCGAACTTCTATGTTATGATGAAAGTCTTTAGGACTATTTAAATTGATAAAGAAGAATTTATCATTCAGTCCTTAAATGAGTCTGCGACCAAATGATATGCTATTACTAGGACAATGGCTATATCAAGTATAAGTTGTTGTATGTCATATAGCTTGATTGTCCTCTTAACCAAGAAGTGTGGAGACACTAGTATGGCATGCAGGTGGGAAGTAGAGTATACCTCACTGAATGTGACCAACTCCGAAGCACTCTACTGTCAAGAGTTACTTCGAAGAGATATGGGTATAAGTGTCCCTTCGATCTGAGATCACCGTAGTGACTTGCAAGCAACTCATTGTGCTTTGGTGCCAAACTATCTGAATTTTAATTCAGGATCGAAAATTTTGAGCACAATCAAGTACTTATGAAGTCGGTGTGTGAGTCAAGATGGGATTGACCACTCCAAGAAATTGGAGAGAATGCTTTGTATTTCAATTTAGTAAGACCTTGACCAGGACAATCTTTGTGAGGAGTCACATGATTTATTAGGTTGAGACACATAATGGATGTACTATTAAGAGTTGACAGTTTAAACTCTAAGTCATCTTAAGCATCAAGGGTCAAAAGGATGAGTTATACAATAACCATATACCAGTAGATTCTGAGTGTTGCTTTGCATACATTTGACCTATCCGAACGTCGGATACCATTGTTGGATGGTTACTTCGATTGGTACAAAATCAATTTCTATGCTATCAGCTTAGGTTTAACCTATGGGGTCACATATATTAGAAGTTTCTCTCCGATCAATTGGTAGATCAACGATTGAGAATCATCCGAGGATAAAATCATTAATGCGATTGATGATTAACTCTGTGTAATAGTTGCAATATATTTGCTAAGTGTTAGTAAAATTCAAGATGATTAGTCAGTGATTAGATTGCTGATTAACTCAATTTGATTGAGCATTAATGTATGGATCCAGTCTAATTGAATTGGATTCAATTAGATCAAATCCTATTAGGTTATAAGATGACCTAATCGCTAAGGGAGTTTTGTTCTTGATTTGATCAGGACTTGGGTTTAATTTATTCCTAATTAGGTTAGAGATTAATTAAAGAGTTTGGTACCTAATTAGATTAGGTTAACTTAACTCTATTTGGGTCTAACCAAATTGGGCTTGAATGAAACTAAATTAAGAACCAAATTGAATTTAAAACTGAATCCTAACTACCCTTGCTGCACATTCTTTTATCCACGCCATATTTCTTCACATGAATTCTGATTTACCAAGAGAAATACATCATGCCTAACCATGTTGTCACCACAATGGATAAGGATTTGGTTTGTTTGGTTTAAATTCAAAGAAAGTTTGAATTTGAACTTGAAACAAGATCCTTACTATCACCGCCGGTTTTCTTGAGAAGGACTTTGGTTTTGTGTGACAAAACCAGATGAAAATTCATGACATATCATCATGCCCCTCTTTCCTCTTGTCACCCTTTTTGGTTAAGGATTGGATAAGATTAATTGTTTTATCTTGAATTCAAATCCCTATCTTTATCTAATCCATCTAACCACTTTGATCGACAACCATATATTCCATAGGCTTTTGTGCGACATGAGCTGCTGATTTTCATGATGAGAAATCAGATTGAGAGAGGGGCCGAATATCCTTATGGGGCATGAGATTTGGGGTGGGCTTCTATCTCCTTGGTGCGAGCATTGGAGGAGATCCATCTCTTCTTGGGTGAGAGATCTAGAATCGTTCTAGAATTTTTGGATGAGAGAAAACTAAAGAGAAGAGAGTCTTTATCTGATTTCCTTACTATCCAGCAACCTTCACTGATCCATCTTCGATATTGAAAGAGTTCGAGTTGATCGAAGAAAGAGATCAAATCAGATCTGTCATCAGAAGCCGTCTATGCAAGCTAGCACTCCCACAGAAGGTTGATCGGTTCGAGAATTTCGTGTGGACAATCCGTAGAGGTCAAACATCTTGTGCGGCTATGAGCGACCAGTAGAGCATCTGACCATGAGTTACAGTTGCGGTGTTCATCTACCCATGCTCAGGTATAGGGTTCGGAACCCTAGTAGCTGTAGATATAACCTACAGCATATGCAGATTTTTAAATATGCATGCAGATTTTATGTTCATATTTTATTCATGCAATATGTATTATATTATAGATCCTAGAGTAGGTGATTTAGATCTGATCTAAATATGTATTTAGATTAAATTATTTAATCGTCTATGATCCGTTGTGAAAAATTTTCAAAATGCATTCTTGATTCGCCTGCTATAATCCTTTAGACCTGGCACTGATTTCCTACCCATTCGCCCTAGGTCTTTTGCAAGAACCTGGAGCAAAAACCCAGCTCCTTCCTCCTCATCCATTGAACCTATTATAAAATTCTCCTCTGACGAGGGTTAGTTATCTTTAGATTAAGTTTTTATCTTGTTTTGCTTTAGACTATATTTTATGTTTTGGGTTGGCACCTTTTTGAAATGAATGTTGTATTGTTTGGGTGGCTTCTTTTTGTAAACAATACAAACATGTACTGAAGTTAAAAGTTAATGAATATTTACTTTACTTTATCTTTTTGTGTACTATTGTATCTTCTTGTGAATGGTTCTTTTTGATGTTGACAAAAAGGGAGAGAAGGACTCATTAAGCATTGAACTAATTGAATATTGAAAGTATCAACTGATTGAATATCGAATGTATCAACTTCGAAATTTTTGAGCTAAACCAATAACAATGAACATTAGAAATAAACTGTGAACGTTAAAAAGTTGGCATGAAGATCACTTCATCAGATGCATTTATTGAAGGAGAGTTTAATTTTTAATAGCTAATGAGAAGTTCATACACCTAAATTTTATAAAGATACAACTTTTTCATATAGCTTAAATTACTTATGCATGTAGTGTATATTGAAATGTAAAATCTTGTTACATTTATACTTATATCTCTTTATATTGAGAAATTTCTTTTATACATATATATACTATATGCTCAATGTTATCATCATAAAAAAAAGAGAGATTGTTGTCCTCGAAATGATTTTGATGATTATAAAATATTAGAGCATAATTCAATACTAATATTTTTAAGTATGTCAAAGAATATTTTATAGAGAAAAAAGATCGTTGAAAGACTTCGAATATAATTGAAGATAAATTGAGTTAAGAGAAATCCATTTTGAAGAGCATCGGCATAAGAAAACCATCTCAAGAAATTCGAACCGATCCACCCAAAAATCGAGCCAACTCTGGCATGGTGCACACCTGCTGTTTTGGCTTGGCATGCAATCGATCCGGCTCTCAATGGATCTGAGCTGGCTCTCTTAGGATAACAGAGAAGGAGTTTTGGGTTCTGTAGTTTGAGCCAACTCGAAACAAGATCCGACTGGTCTCTCAGGTCAATAGAAAGATAGTTTTCCAGCATGCAGTTCGAGCCAGCTCTCTCAATCGATAGAAAGGTAAAATTCTAATTTCTTCAGTTCGAACTAGCTCAAAGCAAGATCGAGCCGACTCTTTCAATGGGATAGAATGTTGAAATGTTGAGAAATACCGTTCAAGCCGACTCGAGGCTAATTCGAACCGACTCAATACTGTTTGATAGGCTTAACAGCTAGTTCTGTAGAAGTCATTTTTCATTTAGAAAAGATTCTAACAGCTATTTTTCACCTCCAACAGTCCAAAATAGCTAGAATCAAGTCCCAATCACTCAAAGCTTGGAGGGAATGGATAAGAGATGAAAAAGCAAGAACAAGAGGAAGAATACTATTCATAAGAAAAGAGTACTCTAAGCATTTAATAGACTTCAAGAGAGTCCACCAACTTTCAATCAATATTTCTTGACTTTTTTAAGTGCATTTAAAGAGGAGAAAGAGTATTCACTACCAGCATTTAAAGCATCCTTAAAAGAGAGCTTCAACGACAACAATTCGATCAACAACAGGATTTTTATTGTTGTACTAAATTTCTTCTTTTATTTGCTGTAAAAGTTTCAGCAGAGGTTGAAACTTGAAGGGCTGAATTTGTACCAAACTAGGATTAGTTTGGGGAGCCTTGGGATAAGGCTTGTAAAGATTTTGATTGGTTGATCTAGGTTAAAACCAATTGGATTTGCTTGTGAGCTCGGTAAAAACAAATATGCTGTAATCAAGTGATTATAGTGAAAATTTTCAAGGGATCACTTGGGAATGGATGTAGGTGCTTGAGATGCACCGAACCACTATAAATTCAATGTGTTTGTATGATTTCTTTCCTCTTCTATATTTGGTTTCAGTTCATTTGCTCACTGCACATTCAACATATATTCACTTCTGCTCTGCACACTATTGTTAATTAAAAAAAAATTATAACCCAATTCACCCCTCCCCTACTTTTGGGTTGTCTAACTGGACAACAACTTGTTAGATGGACTTCTAAAAAATACCTATTGCGCCAAAAGCACGTTTCTCCCAAGTGATATCTCTCCTTTTTTTCTTATTTATCCATGACACTTTATTTTTCTTACTCTATTGAGGACAATATCAATTAAGTTGGGGGAGAATAATAGAAAAAAATTTAAAGTCCTCGAATAAGTTAGCATTTAGCGGTTAGACATCCGATTACGCTCAAGAATCAAGCTGAACCAATCATTTTTAAAAAAAATTGATGCACAGTCCAGAGAGTTTGTGAGATACCAAGGGATTAAGTATTAAAAAAATTCAATGAATAGTTAAGTTTTGAACATAAATATTTTTTCTGTGAGTACTTCTAATTCCTCCGACCAGCATCAAAGAAGAATATACTTTCTATGGGCTCATGTAGAGTAACTATACATTTCTTCATAAAGAAACTATTTTATAGAATAAAAACAAAGTTCTCAAGAATTTTATATTGAGTAACTGGACCTTTTTGCCTAAACAAGCATTTAGTTTCACATCAAAGAGGTAAAAGACAAAGAAGCTCTATTGTAGCCTATTTGATTCGAGCAAGTAAGTTCGAGAAATATTTTATACCTAGTGCCCTAATACCATCTGGTTCGAGAGTCACTAGCTAAAAACTCATTATATGGGTCAAACAAAAAGCTTAAGGGGTTAAGATACTCAATAACGATACAACATTAAAGAAATATAAAAAAAAATCAATAAATCAAGGATGGAAGTAACACTACATCTGCCCATATGAAAGTTAGATGATTTAGAAATAAAGATAGGGGCAATTTAGAAAAAGTTTAGAAAAGATTTAGTGTTCTTGGCTTAACTTGCATATTGGTTAAGCACTAAAATCTAAATGATATAACTTACTCTCGCTCTACTAAACATCAATGGTCCTTTTGAAATGTCTGGTGAAATTCGAAATTTTAAGCTAAATGGTATTTAACCCTAAATCCTTCTTTTACTCGAGGATAAGCAAAGTTCAAATTGGGGGGGTATGATCAATACATCAAATGCAACATAAAAAGTATTAAAATATTTATTATTTAATCTCTATTATTTAGTAGTTGGTACTCTTTATGTTCTTTTTAGGAATTATTGGTCATGGAAATTTAATCACATCAAGCCCAATTAAGCTCAAATCCAAGCTCAATTTTGCCACGTATATAGTATGGAATGTTGAAAATGGAGAACAAGCTAAGAGGCCCAAAAATCAGCTCAAAAATAAGTCAAAAACTAGCCCAAAAGAGACCCAAAACCCAGTCAGTGCACTATGGACTAGCCGGTCGGTCCATCAGTGATCCACAGGAACAATGGAATCGGCTCACACGTGGTGCAGGCAAAGGCGGAAGGCATTGTGCACTGATCGATGGCTGAGATCGACTGAAACACGTGATCGAACTGCCAATAGAGCTAAATGGTACTTAACCCTAAATCCTTCCTTTACTCGAGGATAAGCAAAGTTCAAGTTGAGGGGTGTGATCAGTACATCAAATGCAACATAAAAAGTATTAAATATTTATTATTAATTCTATTATTTAGTATTTGGTACTCTTTATGTTCTTTTTTAGGAATTATTAGTCATGAAATTTAATTACATCAAGCCCAATTAAGCTCAAATCCAAGCTCAATTTTGCCACGTATATAGCATGGAATGTTGAAAATGGAGAACAAGCTAAGAGGCCCAAAAATCAGCTCAAAAACAAGTCAAAAACCAGCCCAAAAGAGGCCCAAAACCCAGTCAGTGCACTGTGGACCAACCGATCGGTCCGTCAGTGGTCCACAAGAACAATGGAATCAGCTCACATGTGGTGCAGGCAGAGGCAGAAGGCATTGTGCGCTGATCGATGGCTGAGATCGGCTGAAACGCGTGATCGAACTGCCAATAGCACTCCTTTCCATATACTTCACTGGTGGTCCACATATATTGCGTGATCCAATGGTTGGAAGAGATCCAGGATTGTGATTGGATGGTCCAAAGTAGTTGCCAGCTGAGAACTAAATAGAAGTGTTTTTCTTTGCGCCATCCGATGGCTCCAATTTGATCTAAGGCGAGATCCAATGGCCAATGTTGATCTCGATGGAGATAAGGCACTGGGCTATGATTTTGTGGCATGATCCTGTGCATTTGATGTTGATCAGATGGCCAGAAATTGTTTCAATTGAGACATCACTTGGGATGTGGAACAGAGAGGTTTAACACATCCAGAAGTCCTGTTACACGAGAAAATCAGTGGCTAACAAGGAGATCTGATACTAGGAGGCTATGAAGGCTATAAAAAGGGATCCAGGGAGAATAGAAAATTTGTAGAGAAAAAATAAACAAAATTTAGAGAAAATTGTAGAGAAAAGGAGAGAAAGAAGAAAATGACTTTATGCGCGGATAGCAGTCTTCATCTTTAGGAGACAGATGAAGTCCTTCAATCCAGATTTATATTTTATTTTCTGATCTTATTGTGTATTTTTTATTATGCAATCAACTATTTGAATGTTCTAAGACTTCTTTATTTTTTAATAATATAGAATATTTAGCAAAATATGAATAGCTCTGTGATTTTATTCATGTGTTCAAGTAATAGTTTTCATTGTTTCATGAGATAGATTTTTGAATAGCTTATGACTATGTAGAGATGAATTGTGATCTAAGAATATAATTCATGCTCAGCGAGATAAGTTATACTTGAAATTTAATTATGAATTTATCTTTTTTCATTCACTAAGGCTTATAGTTTTTAGTGATCTAGATTACTTTAATTAAAATATAAATTTATGATTAAAGGATGGATTCGGAAATCTGAGGTACTTTCTTTTAATTGATTTTTTTTAACTTTATTTTTTTCAAACTTGTTTCTTTTATCTTTTCAAAATCTTAAAATTTTAATTCTTCACTTTATTTTCTAATTTGAACTCAATTCAATCCTTTAATCTCTGAGGATATGATCCCGACTCATCCTATCTATATAATTTGAGTTAGATTTTATTTTTGACCATCCACGATAGCGATCACCCATGCTTAGATCTATGCAAGAAAGGAATATCTTTATTTAATGCAAAAACACCATCATCTTGTTTGTGAAGCTTGATAGATTATAGTTGTGTTAAAACATGTACTTCATAACTTATGTTTGAATCCATACATGAGAGGTGCTTGATAGGTTATTATATAATCTATTAATTCATAATCTATGCTTGTTTATGTTATACATCTTAACTAAGTTGATAAGAGAAATCAATCAAAACTATTATCTTAACTTTTGGTCTAGTGGATTCAACAAATCCTATATCTTTCATAAATTGATTTTCTACATCTTTACTTTTAAGTTTAGTATATTTTAATCCAACCATCTCAACTGTTTCTTAAAACTCGTCTGCACATAAGTTTGAACACACATAAGATATATAAATCTCTGTGAGATCGATCTGTACTCATAGAAAGTGCTACTTTGCACAACCATGTGCTTGCAGTATATTAAAACACAACCCGAATTGTGGGATCAATACCTTAGCATCCCAAGCAGTATAGGGATCTCAGTGAGAAGGAGAGAAGTTGCTCAGAATGGAGTCCTTCTCTAACCACAAGGTCAATCAGCACATGCATTGTCCTCGATCGGGGCTCCCAGGTCAGTTGTGTCGACTGTGCCCCTGTCTCAGATAATAAGGAGATGATTACTGACTTACTGATAGAGCTCGATTTCGATGCAGAGCATTTGGCATGGGCTAAGTTGCAATGGCCTACTGCATCTCTTGCACCATAGAGGTCAAGGCTTGCACCTGTTGGACAAGGTGTTGAATTGGTCGTTAGAGACCACTGGTCTAGGTTGAGCTGATGGTGCTGCCTAGACTAGTTCAAGCACTACGACTTCTTGTTGAACATCATTGGACTGTACACCATTTGAGTGGTGAGACGTATTTGAAGCTCCTCTTCATGGCCTCATAAGAAAATATTCTCTCTCTCAAAATGGACTTTCAACAGTAGAGAAGACCTTTCCTCTACCGCCAATCTGTTATTGTCAAAATCCAGATCGATAAGGTTGGACTAATCTCTCTAGAAGAAGATTAGGTGCTGATAGAGATAGTGCTTCTGGGGTGCTGGAGCTGGATCTGCAAAAAATTTTTAATCGAAAGATTTTTAGTGGAGATCCTCTGACGCTCAAATTAGTTGGGAATTGAAAAATAGAGAGAGAAGAGAGTAGTAGAGCATCTTGAGGCTATCGAAGACTTACTTAGGGTCCCTTTTTCTCCTCTCTTTACTAGTTGTGTATACCTGGGGCATCGGCCATCTCTAAAAAATGCATATGAATCACATAGGTGGGGATCACACTTTGCATTTGTGATACAAAGCTAGCTAGTAGTTACCATTCTAGGACGTGATCGAATCTTGATAGTTAAAGTTTCTTCATCTAGCCTTTCTGATATTATGAGAAGGATTGCCAACCTGTAATAGCCAACTTGTTGAATTGGGTTGATCTACTGAATTAGGACCATGCTCCTCAAATTACACTAGGTCGACTGTAGCCGAACCTTACATGCCTCAGCCAAAATTAAGGACCAGGTGGCCGAGGTCGGGGTGAAGGCCCACAACAGATCCACTTGCATCAATGGAAAGAAAATAGGTTACAATCGTGTCTCAACCAATATTGCAATTAATTCTATTCTCTCCCTTTCCATTGATGGTGGACCTAGTTCAACCAATAATTTTCTAAAGGTTGGCATCAAACATGAGAAAATCATTAGCTAGAATCAGTCTAGCAACTCACCAAGCCAATAAAATTCCATCATGTCAACTAAGATTTTTGCTGAATAAATAATTTAAAAATCCAAGCAATGGGGGGGGGGGTTGGTATGGAGGCAATGGGGCAAAAGGAGTGCGTAAGGATATCGACAATGGTAGAAAGGCAAGTGAGATAAAAGCAAAGGGTAGTGGTGGTTGGCATGCTTCTGGAGGTAGAGGGAGGAGTACCACTCCTCAAGGGAGTTGTTGAGGGTGTTGACATGGTGGGTCTAGAGAAGCCAATGGCCAGCAAATGAATTGTCAAGGGAGTAGTTGGGGTAAGGAGAGCACCAGGTTCATGGTGGTGGTGCGAGGGGTCCAATTTTAACCCAATTTGATGGTCAATCATCTCCTCTTTTTGATGCGATGGAAGGATCATGAATTTTGATTCAAGATCGAGGTCAGAACAAATGGTAGAGAGGAGGTCGGTGCAAGTGGTAGTATCATAGATAACAATGATGGTGATGAGGCAATAAGGATGGTGATGGAGGGAAAGAGAAGAAGGTAGCAAAGGAGTAGATGCAAGCAAGCTCATGGGTGAGGCAACAAGAGGGATCCTTGAGGAGGGGGCTACAACCAAGGAGGACAAAATACTTAAGGTAAGAGGTGATTAAGGATGATATCTATATCTATAGTGACAAGGAGAGGACAAAATCAGAATGGGGAAGGGGAAAGGAAAGGGCTCCTCATCATGCTCTATTTCCTTCTCATTATGGTGGGATTTTATTAGCCCAGTGTATAGCTAAGCTAGTAGGTTAGATCTATCTAATAATTTTCCATACACGTAGATTTACTGTATAGTCACAGTCTGTAAGACGTCATCGAATCGAAAATCTCTAGAGTGAGAACTTTTTTCGTTAAAAGCTCAAATTGATCATATACTACAATTGTAAGTACCAAAAAAACATATGCTATACTATAAAAATCATTTGCTATAATTTATGAAAAAAAATGATATTATTAAAGTACGGTGATTATTACCCACAACAATCTTTCATCTAACAAGAATGGTGTTATCAAATTGAGCTCAGTGTTTAGTAAAGAGAATGAAATTATTCTTGTGATTTAATTCTTTAAACCAATCATGCTATAATTCTTATGTAGAGGATGTTACCTAGGTTGTTATAAATCCTAGTTAATCAAGCTTTTGGTATTGTACTAAAAAAATCTAGTTTTTAGCAAAACTAGTATTGCAACTAATTCTAAAAACTAAATGATTCATCTCTATTGACTAGAAACTAGAACAATTTTAGTTATAATCTAATCCTATTTCAAAATCAAAGGCACATTACTCTTTCGATATTAATAAAAATTTTCAAAAATACTCTAAATCTATCATATTCTCCTTGATCCCCTTTCTTCTGCATCCTCCCATATCTTTTGCCTAATAGACAAACAAAAATATAGATGGCAAATGATAATATTAGTAGAGGGCATTAATATCTCCCTCTTTGTTCTGTCCCTCCCTCTTCTCTCTAGTCTCTCCTACCTGTCATTGTAGCTACAACTTGCATAGGAGCTAACCATAGTACTTGACATCTCTATCTTTCTCTCTCTCTCTCCCACAAGCTCTCGGGCTCTTCAACTATTGTAGCCTACCATGACCCCTCTCCCTCCCGCCCCCCCACCCTCCCATATTCTTCTATATTCTTGAAAATCAAATCAAAAGGTTGCATATGTGTAACCAAGTTCATAAAATAAAATGTGCACTCTAGCTAGATTAAAGAAAAAAAATGATATATTGCACCATTCTCATAAAGAAAAAGATTTTTATAATTAATGTTATTTGAAAATAGACATAAAATCAAATATCCATATATATCCAAGTGTTTGACTCAGCTAGGAGAAAAAGGGGTATGCGGGTACCTAAAGAAAAAATTATTTAACTAATATAATAGTGATTAAAAATGAACTAGATTAGACTAGACCAGTTAATCAAATAAAAAACATAGTAAACTCAAATACTCACTAGTGTGATTTCTCTAAAAGACTAGGGTTGCAATAAACCTTGGTAAAACCCACCAAATTAATCAACTTTTTGGCAAAACTAATGTCGCAATTAATTCCACAAAACTTTTAGTTTATCTCTATTGACTACAAAACTTAAATAAATTCAATTATAATCTAATCTTATTTTAAAATCAAAAGAAACTTTGCTCTTTCAATATTAATATTTTAAAATAACCTAATTATCCTCTTTTTTTTGGCCTCTTTCTTCTCCATCCTCTCATATTCTTTCTTCGATGGTCAACAAAATATTGGTGGCAAATGATGACACTGGTGGAGGGCATAGTATCTCACTCTCTATGCCTCCTCTCGAACCTCCCACCACCCATTGTAGCTGCAACCTATATGGCAACTAACCATAGCACCCAACAGCTCTCCTTCTCTCTCTCTCTCTTGAGCTCTCGAGGTCTTGAGCTCTTCTACCTCTATGGCCTACCATGACCTCCTTCTCTCCCCACCCCTTAATTTTCTATACTTTTATTTCTTAATATTTTATATAAACTCAACCTCGACTCAATGATCTAATAGTTACACAACCTCTTGGCTAAGTTGATCTCCAGTTTGTTTTTAATAATTGAAAGAAATACAATAAGATGGCTAAAAATCCAACTTGATTCATTGAGATTTATTTGAGTATGTATTGAACACATAGAGCATGTAGATATGTAAAATAAGAAAATATTTCAGCAATAATTCAAATTCAAAATTTGAATTTGAATTTGAATTGAGAAAAAGTAGGAAAAAAATAAGAAAAGAATTACAACAATAATTTGAATTAAAATTTAAAAATTAAATTTTGAATCAAGAGAATTTATGGCATATTATTATACCCTTCAGACTGAGCATTCGGTTGAGTGTGAAGCTTGGACTATAAAATTAAATATGTTTGGAGTGAAGATCTTTAATAAAAATGTCAACGACTTAATCTATGGAAGAGATGGATTTAATATCTAAAAGTTTACGATCTATCAATTCTCGAACACAGTGATAGTCGATCTTGATATGTTTGATTATTGCATGAAATATTGGATTGAAGGCAAGAGAGATGGTCGAATCATTGCCACACCAAATTAAAGAAACTAAATGGAGAGAAATATGCAATACAAGTAATAGAGAGCATAAGGCAGTAGTTTGGGAAAGACATCATTACTCCACTTCAGTTGACGATCGAGTGACTGTTTGTTGCTTTTTAGCACTCCAAGAATAGGTTAGATCCAAGAAAAATATAAAAGTCACTTATAGAACGTCTATCAATAGAACTGTCTGTCCAATCTACATCTGAGTATGCAACAAGATTTAATGGGTCTGGTCGTAGCTAAAGTCCAAAAGCGATGATGCCTTTCAGAAATCAAAATATTTATTTGACTGCTATCATATGGGCCTCTATTAGATATTATAAAAATTGATAGACCTGGTTGACTGAGAAAGTTATATCTGGCCATGTTAAGGTTATATATTGGATAGCTCCAACAATACTCCGATAAAATGAATGATCATCAAGAGGAGGGCTATCCATATAACCTAGCTTGTCAATAGAGCAAGGACTTGAATATGGTTTGCATTCAAACATGTTGGTGCATTATGATAAGTCTAGAATATATTTGGATTGATGTAAGAAATTTTATTACTCGATCGATCCACTTGGATGCCAAAAAAATATGATAATAAATTCACATCCTTCATCTTAAATGAATCAACAAGTTCAATAATAAGCTTGTGAAAAGCAATGTTATTATTGCCAGTGACAATAATATACTTTCACTAAATCAACACATCTATACCCTTTGTAAACCATGCTATATCCTAAGACACAATATTTAGTGGATCAAAATTTTAGTTTATTGGATATCTATGGTCGAAACTAAGGAAAAAATAAAGAACCAAAGGCTCATAAATGAGAATAGTTAGGAGATTTTTGAAAAAGCTTCTCATATGGTGAAATTTTGAGATAAGAAACAATATAGATATTTGATTTATTAAATATAATATAGTAAAAAATACTTTTAACCAAAATTTTGAACAATGAGATGCATGAGCAAGAAGTGTAAGTCTAATTTCAACTATGTGACGATGTTTCTTATCGACAATTCTCTTTGGTTTCGAAGTATGACGTCAAGATAATTGGTGTATCATACCATGTAAAGATAAAATATTTAAGAGTATTGCTCTTAAATTCACCACCCCATCAGAATAGAAGATTTTAACTTTAATATTAAATAAATACTCAACTTATACTTTAAAAGAGATAAAAATATCAAAGAAATTAGATTTATAATGCATGGAAACAACCATGAAAATATGAAAAATCATTAAAAAATAATACAAGAAAAGTTTGAGCATGAAAGAGTAGAGGAAGGTCCCCGAACATCCCAATATATTATTTCTAGAGGACATTGAGAAGCTGAAACAAATAAATAAAATGATAACTTTCTGTTTTTCCTAATTGGCAAGATAAACATAGAGTTTGTTTTGGCTTATTTGAAATTGAAAGAGATGACAAAATAGAAGAGTGGATATCATGAGATTGATGGCTGAGATGATGATGCCAAAGGTCAATGGAGATGCGACGACTAATATGGGCTGCTAGTCAGTAATCTTATGCATCTTTTGCAAGAAAATTGAAAGAATAGAGTCCATTCTTAGTCATCCCATGATACAACGTCATTCTTGATTTCTTGTCCTTGACAACAAAGCCAAATTCATTAAATAAGAATAACAGTCATTATCATGAGAGAAATGATTTATAGATAAGAGATTTATAGAGGCCTGAGGATAACGAAGAATATCAGATAAGTAAATTTATTTTATGATTAATGATAGAAGATGAATCAACATGAGAGATAGATAAACTTTATCCATTGCCAACTTGGATATTATCCGAACCATCATATTTTGATGAAACAAATAACATGTTCAGATCAATAGTGATATGATAAGTAACATCAATATCAAAATACCAAATATTATTATCAGTGAGTGAGGAAGTAGCCATCATAATAACAAGTTTCCATGGAGGATGATGACCTTGATATGCATAGTTCATGAGATGATAGCAATCGATGGTAATATGTTCAACCTTACGACAAATGTGGCAAGTTGGTCCAGTGGACTGTGTAGAGCGATCATGTAAGGAAAGAACAAAAATGCTCATTAGGAAAGGACAGGATCCCATCACTTGAAGGGTGTTCGATCGTCGGCCATTATTATGATGCTGATTATTCCACAGTGAGTAAAACCATGGCTTGGATTCAATGCTTTAGTAGGTCTTTAGGCAATAAATATGGTTATAGATTGCATAGAGGCCTCTTCTATAAGACTAATTTTCTCATAAATTAATAAAGTATGGAGTTCTTTAAGAGAAAGAGGATAGATGCAAGCACAAATCCGAATTAAAGAAGAGAATAAACGATAAGATGGAGAAAGCTATCCATCTAGGATGCATATAAGCAAATCATCGTTACTTATTAGTGATCCATATGCAGCCAACTTATCCGCAAGAACTTTAAATTACTAGAGATAATCTTGTATAGAGGATGTTCCCTTTTAATGTGATAAGGTTACCGTTTCATGGTCATGATATGATAAGCAAAGGATGCAAAATGATGAGAGAGAGTATCCCATGCTTGTTTGGCTGAGGTGACTCCAACTATATAAGGAAGAGCCGATTTTGTTAATGTAGCATTGATCCAAAAAAGCAGCATTTGATCACGTTTGTACTAGGAAGCATAAGTTGGATGCATTGAGGAAGATAGTGGAAGCAAGCTATCAATAAATGGCATAAGCTTATGTCCCCATAGAATTAGTTCAAAGAGAGACTTCCAAAGAAATAATTGCTGCCATCAAATTTGATTGGGATTAGATTTGAGATATTAGAGATGACAAGAGAGGTAGCAGGAGAAGATTCAAGTTCAGATGAAGAATGTGATGTTATTGATATTACTAAAATGAAAATTTCTGATATGAGAAGAAGGGCTGGGTTTGGATAAGAAAGATAGTAATAAGATAGCTAAAAATCCCACTTGATTCATTGGGATTTCTTTGAGTATATATTGAATATATATAGTATGTACATGTGTAAAATAAGAAAATATTTTGTAACAATTCAAATTCAAAATTTGAATATAAATTTGAACTGAGAAAAATAGATCAAAAAATAAGAAAAGATTACAACAATAATTTAAATTTAAAATTCAAAAATTGAGTTTTGAATCGAGAGAATTTATGGCATGCTATTAATAACTATGCTAGTATGTATTGTAGAGAAAAAATATTAAGAGATTATTTGTTAAAAATTTATGGCCGACATGTATCTCATCCAAACTTCATTATACAAAATTAGTACTTTACAGATTTATTTTAATATCTCTATTCTTGACTAAACTCTAAAAGAAGGAATGTTATTTATTGTTATCATACTGGGTCAACCTTATTGTTGTAGTCCAACTCTCTACCAATTTCTAAACTTGGAGACTAATAATATAACGAGTACCTAAGCATTGGATATGTAATACATGTCTAATACAATATGTGTCCAACATGAATTCTAAAAGCTAGACATGAGTGCTTAGCTAATACAGTTTACGACATGGAATGAGTTGGTGTTTTTGAGTCTCTGTCTGGGCTCCATTTGGGCATCCCAAATGGTGGTCAGCGTTAGAAAGAAGTCCACCTTGTTTAAGGCCCAAATGGTTCTACGATGGTCACAGTTTGTACCTGTAATTAGAACCTCTCTTCGCATATTCCAGGATTTTTCCAGAAATTGCGCTGTCCAGATCATGGTTATTGCGAGCTAGTCTATTGCCCGAAGTAGGAAGTCTTACTTTGCTAAATAAACACTGAGATCAGAGAGTACATTCCTCGGATGTTGAAGGTCTAGAAAAGGAACAAAGCAGCATAAGTATCAATATTTCGCAATTTAGTATTTATATTAATCAAGGAGAAAACAAAGGAACATATTTTGTCCAAAAATTTTCTTATTGTTATCCAAAAATTGAATCTCTCCCCTCCTTCCCCTCCCAAAAAAATGAAAAGGAAAGAACAACAAAATAAGCTACCCAAAATCTGAGCAGAGGTAATGCACACACACACTCTCTCTCTTATATATTTCAAGTCTCATTATCAAGTCAATTTGTTCCTTATTAGTGCTCCTATACATTGACAGTTGAAAAATAGAAGTGTTTCAATAGCTTGCTTTCTCTAGTTTAGGAATTTTAAATCCCAATAATATCAATTACCTAAATGGGTACCAAGACTAAGATAAATCTGGATTATGATAAGTTGAGAAATTCGAAGAGAACTTTGATTTCCCGAGACATCAACTGATATTTAAGAATCAAGATATCAATATCTATGTCAATATAGTAAATTTGAGATTAACAACTACACTTAAATATTAATTCTAAATTTATTAGTTAAAAAAAACTATTACATAAATAAAAAAGATTGGGAATATCAGTTGACATGAATAATTGCATCGGTCAATATTTTGGATTTTATCAGCTTATGTTGACCAAGATAATAGGACCACGATTTTCATATATGCTGCCTAAAACCATTACAAAATGGGATCTTGGCCTACATAAAAACGTCGGCTCTAGCCTGTGTTGTTGCCCTACGGGCAATGCACCTGTAATGCACCCTGGTTCTTTTCCCCCAAGTGCAGGAACACATTCACTGGACCATACTACTCTTATGGACCTGGAGTTGACTTTGCAATAAAATCATCATGAACCAAAGAACAAACCAATCGAGAAGCCTAGCCTCTGTTCCTCTAAATTCATATTGATGAACATGATTGCATCAACTTGCAAGGTCCCAAAACTCTGGGTTCAGATTTCATTTAGGAGGCATAAATTTATCTCCTGCAACAAAGATTTAGTGTTTGTTGCCCTCCTGGGAACTGTTGATCAGTGCACCTTTTCATATTTAGTTTTGCATCTTTCTTTCAGATGAGTAGACTACTTGAGCTTTCAGATAGAAGAGCTGCCCATCTATCAGAAAGGGAACTGGTTCTTCCCAGAGATGGGTCCTAACTTCAAAGTTTGTGGAATTGGAACTATCTCTAGGGCAACCTTTTCTCCCTAAGATTGTGAAAACTTCTGACAAATTCAGTTGCAGGATTCATCTGCTACCATGGCAGATTTCAAGAACTTTCAATGCTAGTCTAACCCCCTCCACAGAGATAAAAGATATTCAGATTGGCTATCCTTCTAATTGGTGAAGTAAATGAACATTTGATCAAGACAATAAAATTCCAATTTTTCTGCAAAAGAAGCAGACTGTCGATGATGGTTCTTGGCACCTACCAGGTGAAAGGTTTTTCCTACATATAAAATGGACATCAGCCTTTAGACTCCACTCTAAATCACATGCAAGTACCAAAGACATCACTTTGCATCTTGCTCATAATTTTGCTGCACTATTAACACTCACAAATATTTGTTTATGGTGAAGATGGAATTCCATAGAAGAATTCAGCATCAGTGTTCTCATGGCTTAAGCTAGTTTTAGCACACACGGAAGTCTATCAAATACAACAAGGAAGATACTATAACAATGAAGGCTGCGACCAGTTCAGTTGCTATTATACCGTTCATAGTTCTCATTCCAGCTTCTCAACTGCAAAATACATTCAAGAAGCAAAACTGACATGATAAGCAAGATAAATCTTGTTATTCGTAATGAAAGGAAAGATGAGGTTGTCAAGATACTTTCTCAACAGCATCTGCAGTGACTGGAAAGTTCCGCCTCTCCTTGAGGGATTTAATGCGAGCCTTCATGTTATCATTTTGTTCTTCAGCCTGAACCAAAAGTGACAGGTTTCAATAGTGCTAAGCCTAATGCTGCATGCATATAGTCCTGTCAAATATAGCATATGAATCAGGTATGTTGCAAATACCTGCCATGGCATTTAGTCATCTTAGGAATAAGCATGTAGAATCCTAAAACAGCCTGCAGTTTAGGTATTGATCTACACCTTTATAGTGAGTCATAAATTTTCAAAGGTTCTTTATAGTTAAAAGATTGTTATAAATGTTCATATATGTAGCAGCATTTGTCTCCATATAATTGATTATATAGGAAAGATATTCATAGGAAGGTTGCTAATTTTGTAGTTGGTTCATGACATCATTGCTTTGAGCACTTTTACAACCCTCTTGCCCTTATAAATGTTCATATATGTAGCAGCATTTGTCTCCATATAATTGATTATATAGGAAAGATATTCATAGGAAGGTTGCTAATTTTGTAGTTGGTTCATGACATCATTGCTTTGAGCACTTTTACAACCCTCTTGCCCTGAATCAATCATTATTTTCCATCAGCGCTTATCTCAGTCATTGCCTAACATTAACTTACAAACACCAGAACTGTTTTTAGTACATTAGGAATTGAAGGAAAAAGTTAAAGATGTTTGAACTGTCTATCCTTTGAATTGATGAAGTGAATAAATGGGGCTTTGAATTGATGAAGTGAATAAATGGGGCATTTAACATGCAGAATATGCGAGTGCTTGTTTTCCTTACCTAGCCAAGAGCAAAAAAAAAAAGGAATCAAGAAAAAGTTGTGAGCAGAAAGATACTTCTTGATACCTGTATATTCTTAGTCTTAAAAGACAACATTATTAACACTGTACATGTATGTGTTAATGCTAGAAACACTAAGCATTACTTTACTGATTGAACCCAGTGAATGAATAAAAGAACATACTTTATGCCATATGAAACAATATCCGATGAATAATGAGCCGCTAAAGGAGGTAATCCAGCAGACAACATCAAAATAAGACCACTAAATCTACTAATAGCTTGTGTGATGTCACTCATGCAGGGTAAACAATAGTTTCCTACTAAATAAGTTGCTGTTCCAGTAGATCATCATCATTCTGTTCTACCAAGAACCTCTGCACATTAACATTATCCATTCCAATTTAAAGATTGTAATATTTCTAATTTTGCATTCAAAGATAATTACTGCAGTATGCTGTGAGGTACAGCATGGAGGCATAGGTACAATACAAGATTTCTACCTTGCTTGCTACAAAGAAGGAATTAAATTAATTTAAGCTCATTAGTCATAAGCAGGATTCAAATCTCAAGGATCAGCATTATATGATGGCTGGCCGGTATGGTAGGATCCTCGAAGTGGGGTGATACAAGGGTGGCAGGCATTGATATGTATTCACATAAATAAGTGGGAAAAGTGTACCAAGTGTTACAGAGTTGAGACACCTCAATATGGGCTATATGAGGCCAGTACAAGGCTGATAGGCACAAGATTTCAACCTTGGTCATAAAGGCATCAGTGAATCTTAAGCCATTAAAACATATTTACTATTTGAAAGGAATAACAACTTTATCAAAGGATACAGGGGTTCTATCAGTAAAGTTACCCATAGTAACAGACTCGTCAAATGTAGAATTTCATCCTTCTTTGCTTTTGTGATCTTCTCTGTGATGTCTTCTATGTTTGTCCTGCTTTTCAGTCAGTCAATCATCAAAAAGACCAGTTTTGCAGATCATTATTGACAGCTACTCTAAGAGATAAAGCATGATCATCGATGCAAAAAGCTTACAGAAACACAAACACACATTTAAAACAAAGGTGTCTCTATATATAATTCTCCCTCTAGACCACACAACAGGTATAAATGGTATATGATCTCAATTTTCTACGATTATCAATTTAAAGCATTATGGTTCCAGGTAAATCATCATGTTTTCCATCCCTTCAAAATAAAAAAATAAAAGCAGTACTTACTTATCTGAAGACAGAATGTCAAGATTATGCTCTTCCACTAGATGCTCCACCATGTTAAGAGCTGTACCTACCTGTGATAAATCAAACTTGTATAAATAATCCTTTTCTAAATTAGAATATATTGCATAGAATATTTAATTTCATACAAGATATTTGTGATTGCATTTACACACGCACACACATACATAATCTCTAAGGCCAACTTGATGATGATTGGAGATTGAACATATGCAAGTTCATCAGATGGGTGGATAGCACTATAAGAGAACTACAGGTTTTGTTAGGTGCACCAGAAATCTATCAGAGTGTGTTTTAGTGAGAAAATCTGAGTGTGGGTTGAAGTTCAGTGAGAGAACCAAGAACCTGATTTAGTTACAACATTTATAGACTCAAATGTTCCTGCAAAATAAATTCATAAACTCCTATGAAATTACCTAGATGACTTCACGTGCATTGGCATGCAAATAACAAGAAAGATTAAACTAAGAACAACTGTTTGGCAAATTACTAACAGAACATTATTTTCAGTATAATATTCAAAAAAGAAAAGGCATAGTATATGATAAAGAGCACCTCTGTTTCATGACATATAGACTCAAACTCCTCCTGCAAAATACCAAGAAACAATTCAAATGATCTACATGGAGGACATAAAATAGAACCAAATTGCAAATTTTCACAATAATGGGTGGAAAAAGAAAACTGAAACCAGTATATAAATATATAAGCAGAAATTAATCACATGTCTCACTACACCAATGTTTAATTATTATTCCATAAAATTCCAGCCAAAAGTGTTAGATAATCATAGCAGCTCAAGTATAGCTCACCTAGATTCAGGAGTTGCCGATTCAAATTAGGTTCAGGGTGACAGAATCCTACTGGGTTAAATTAAAATATCAGATCTAATCTTTTTACTTTCTAAAATTTTCAGTTGAAGATGCCAAAAAATCAATGGAATCGTCAACCAGCTCTATCAGGTGAGGTCTTCCTTTCTTTCTAGAAGTAGGAATGGAGAGAAAGCCTGGCCAAAATAAGGTTGAGGCAAAATTACCTGTACACTTCAACATCTAGGTTTTTTTGCCATGTCCAGACACTTGGACACCCCGACATCCAGACACTTCATGACACTCCTTCACATTTCGAATCAGTGAACCATAATGACATCATGGTTACATATCAACTTTTGATATTATACCCAAGAGTTTTGAAGTCTAACACAACATTCAGCAAAGGATTTATGAATTCTAAGAAATTAAAAGGCAATTGATCCAACAAATTATACATTATATACATATAGCCATACATATTTAAGGACACATGTATACAATATCAACTGTCAGTGTCCAAACTTTTGAAATAGCCTGTATCCGACACTTTTGGACGCTTGGACACATGACACCCATGTCACATGTCCAGGTAACATAGGGGTGAAAGCAGGATCAGAGCCAGATCATTGGTATCCAACATCCAATGGCTTCACCAACTCAACCAGTGCACTTACAGGTTTGCTCAGATTATTTAGTACAGATATATTTTCCATGTCCAACAGGGCTCAAATTATCTAAGTTTTAACCATTACATACAACATAATGATACCATCCTAACGTATGTCAATCTGTATAACTTACCCAATGATGTGCACGCAATTAAAGTGCACCAGATACGAAGCTATTGATAAAAGGACCATCATCAAAGTCAAGATACGGTGGGTGCATGCTTCATATTTCATAAACTTAGATAATACATGCAAGTAAGGTGCCACTAACAAAGAAGCATGAAATGGTAAAGAGCATGCAATACATACCTCTATATTTTCATGCAATGATTTGATGACCTGAAAGTAAGATAGCCAAGGGACAAAATACTAGCTTAGCAGCTGTTATGTCGGACAAGCACTCTCTTGCACAGAAATAAACAAGACCTTTGCTGGACAACTGACAACAAATTATGGCATTGAATTTACTTCAATCCATTGCTGGCAAAGGTGCAAATGTATGAAGGCATCAACTACCAAATCACTGAATAAACCAAATGAAATGAAATTTGTAGTTTCAAAAAGCTGGATTCAAGAATCATTGCTATATCTAGCATTTATGCTTCTGTTTCTATTAAAATCCTAACTCAAATCTATGACATATTCCTGACTTGAGAGATAGCACAATATATGTTCTTCATACATGCAAGGTCAGAAAGACATGGATAAAATTGTCACCTGAATAAATATGCGGTAGAGGCTATCTCTTTCAGCATCTGTAAATGTTGAAATGCTTTGTGCACATCCTACAGATTCATAATACACAAAAAATCATCCTTGTTTTTAGGATAAAGGCTCAATGTATTAATGAAATGGACTAGAATCAATGTCCTGAAATTAAAGGGTAAAACACATCTACACAACCAAAGGACTCATACTAGACCCAATTCAGACAATTTGCTTCATTTTGTTGAAGTTGACTGGTTAAAATAGGGATTTATTCAATTAAATAATAAAAGGTATGAGATATTAGAGCAAACAAGACAATGTAACCAGAATAACTCTTCATAAGGGCAGTTAGATTAGTTCTATATCAATCAGTTTGCCTTGCTAATAGAAGATAAGTCATAATGAGAAGGTCATTGCTGAAGTTGCAAATGTTTATAGTTGCTGAAGGTGTCAATTGTTCCAAGACAAAAGGGTGGTCCATTCTCTTGGTCAATGTATATAATCTAGATTGATAGCTTCATTTTCTCCATCCCTGAAAAGGTGATTATCTCCTACATTAGGTAATTCAAGTGTGCACATTTTTAAAAGTATGTATCAAGACTGTATGGATCTATTGTGAGATAACGGGATTGTAAACTGTATTTGATGAAGTTTCTCACATAAAAAAAAAAGTCTTCTTGACAGTATCTCAGCACCCACTTTTCCCCATGCAAGCAACACATCTAAACTTTATGCTTCTTATAAAGGTCTGATTTTAAGAATGCATCTTCCATCAAATGACCAAACAAAACCAATATTTATCCTCAGACATATCATTTCACTATCATGGGTAGTAAATGCATAAGATTAGGAGGGAAAATAGAAAAAGAACAGATTTTGATGCATTGGAAGTTTTAAGGCAGAGAACAGAGAGGGCACAATCACCTCTTTGGAGAATGCAGTGAGTAGCGATCGAATGCCCAGCTTAAAGGACTTCTTGAGATTCAAATGCCTCGAACTCACTGGCAGATTGGTTTGATGGGCCATTGAGGGATTGTGAAGCTATGACTCCAGCCACCAATCTTGAAACCCAAAAGCACCGGAAAGAATGGCATCAGAGAAGGGCCATAAGGAGCTAAACCAAGAACTAGAGTTCTCTGAAACCGCAGTTCTGCAGTTTTGGGTTTGGATCTGGTAAACTTCTTTATAAATCTGCTTTGTCATAAAATTCGGTGGAATGGCACCATCAAAGGGGACAAATCGAGTACCCAGCTGGGTTTAAGAACGCCAATAAAGGTGACGAGCATTTAAGTATAAAAAAGAGTCAGAGCACATAGAAATCATAGATATGCAATCAAATCAAATTATACACAAATTATTTCCGAGATGTTAGAAAAAGTTTAATTTTTGAAAAATAGAACATTCTTTTTAGCTAAACAAAACCAGCATCAGAGAAAATTGATAAGGAAAAAAAAACTCAAATCACAGGCAGCTCGATATGCAAATGAGATTTAACAGTGAAAAAAGTAGTAGCATATCCAAGAGAGATGAAAAAACGTGTAACAAGGGAACATTCAACCAACTATGATTTAATACTAACAAGATATTGCATTTTCTCATTTGTATTTCCTCAGTCACCAAAAATGTTTATCAAATCAAAATCTGGCACCGAAAAACAAAAAAGGAAGAAAGCAAAACACTCCCGTAAATAACCATGCATCAAAATGTGCTGCATTCGGTTACGCGCAAATGTCCCTTAATTAGGGCTCCGACAAGAGAAAACGTGAGGGCTGGGGTTAGAGTTACACCACGAGAGAGGGATTAGGGTTAGGATTAGGTTTCCGGCGTGAGAAGGGTTGTTGGAATCGGGGTTCCAGTGGCTGCCTGCCGGAAGGGGAAGAGGGAGAAGAAGAGGATGGAACTCACCAGGAAGGGCAGAACGGAGCGTCGGGGGACGAGATCCCGTTTCGAATGAGAGCCCGCCCGAATGGAGGGAATTAATTAAAGTAAGATTAATGTTGACCGGGGCGTTATATGAAAATGGCTACTTTTCATTTAAAACTTCGAATATTACGTCTACGTTCGCTGCTATTGCTGCATCCACGTTTGCATATACCTCCTCGTCTTGAATATATATTAGAAAATTTATCAGGTCAAAAATCGGGCCAGATTGCCAATGGTACCTAAGCAAGCATGACCAAATCCCACTTGGTTTCTTTGGGTCATGACTTTAGACTCGAACGCGACACGCTATTAACTGTGAGGTCCATGAGAAATCTTTTAGATCTTTGGGATCATTAGACTAATTGAAACACAACACAGCACATTCATGTCCAAACAAGATAGAATCTAGTCTCGGATCCAATGTAAGATGAAATACATTATGCCGTCAATTATACATCTAGAAAGAAACTAATAATGACATGTGTGACTGCTAAAATAATATTAATGGGAATTCTAATAATAATCTCCCAGTAAAATATGACTGACCGTCGAGGCATAGAAGTACGGATAAAGAGTCTAGATACCTAATCTACAGATTTAAATATGCTAACCAGGTAAAATAATGGAGGACTTAGGGAATTTGAGCCATGAATTTTTGATGGGAGTCAGATCAGGCTGGGCTAAATTATATTAGACCAATTTTAGACCTAGTCAATATAGGGTAAGGATCATATTGGATAGGAAAAAATGTGACTCCAATTCAATTATCTTTGTTTTCATTATTTTCCAAATGGATCATCTTTTCGGCCAAATTCAGTCCACATGCATAAAAATTAAATCGGAACTGGATAGGATTTATATATATATATATATAT
>KE505154.1:326777-355333 GCA_000441515.1 Elaeis oleifera | reverse complement strand
ATTAATATAAAAATTATATTAATATTAATAAAAATATAATATTAGTGTATATATATTAAAATATAATAAATACTATAAGATTGATATAAATATAAATATTATATTATATTCATATAAATATAAGATAATATTAATATAATGTTATATCACTATTTATTATTTCATCCTATCCATCTATTGATATTTTGTAAAATCTTAGATGTGGATCTTAAAATGGTATTTTTGAAAAGAATAAAGCACCATCAATTTTCATCTCATGCAAAGTGCCAAAACCCATCTTCTTTATAGATTTTATTTCTCATGAAATACAGAAAGTCTCTTCCCATAGAAAAAAATTTCTATTCTCTCTTCTCTTAAAACTCTAATCAAACAAGAGGCCCCTTCTCTACTTTTCAAGAACTGTCCCTTCCCCGTCTACTTCCTGTGAACCAAACGAGTCCTTAGACCTTGTGGAAATTAAACATGTCAAAATGAAGATATAGTGGCCCTATAGTTTTAACATATTCTTCTAGTTTTATTGGTCTGTCTAGATTTGATCACATAGGCATGAAGCACTATATAATATCAATTAATGGAAACACTGGATATCACTGTTGTACTACCTCCCAGTATAGATTGTGTATGTTCTTAACATATTCACACATGAGAATTTTAAATTTTATCCAAAAGTTAAAGCAAGTACTCTCTAGTATGGCCATGTATTTTAATACATGTGAGATACCAAGATAGGGTTCGATATTTTACCAAAGCTAGTGTTTAGCTTTATGGCCAACTATATATTGCAGTTTCAAGAGCAGCAGCCAGAATAGGTTTAAAAATATTGATACTTAATAGGTTTGGACATCCGATTAAGTAACTCCTTATATGTTAGAGTGAGTCCATAACTTCAGATTTGATACATATCATGTTGTTATTTGAGCACGGTGGGTCACATTGTCGATGGGAAAAAATTGCAATCATGAACAATAATGCTGAAACTTATTTCCTTCTTTGTGCAATTAATTAGTGGGATATCACTATAATTCATCAAACAATAATAATCTTCACGATCTACTCAGATAATTAATAAGCAAAATTAATCAATGCCCTCTCCCAAAAAAAAAGCTCTACAATTTTTAATGTGAAAATTTTTCGATATGAATCTTTTACTATTAAGAATAATAGGATTATTGTAGATTTTTTCTAGATCAACTAAAGGCTTGACGCAATCAAAGATCATATTTTAATAGAACTAGAGGAAGAAGACACACGAAACAAAGACAACAGCAAATAAGATGAGAACTCTCTTCTAGAGTTTCAATTCAGTATCAAAAGTAGACTACTTAGAATATTGGCCAAAGGTCTTCATTAATTTATAATGGAAAAAAGCCTAACTTGACATCTAAGCTATCTGAAATATTTAGGTTTGTTCCAAATACAAAATAGGTACAAATCAAAACTTCTAACTGGTTTAGGATCTTTCATGCTCTCGTTGATTTGTCAAACGAATGAATCTGATTCCAAAATTGGGCTGTGACAACAAAATAAATAAACACATAGAGTACAAAAAGAGCTTTTTGAATTAGGATCTTATAGATGATTCTAACTCTGGATGAAAGATTTATATCTATTTCAGCATGACAGGATCAAAACCAACGGCATCAGATGCAATCAGCCTAATTTCTTACTCTTTTGGATCCGATCTATCAAATCAAGATATTTATCAACTAAAGCATTTACGTCAAGGCTATACAAATTAAATCTTGTCTTTTATAATAAAAATAATCATGATCAATAAAGCATATTTCAACAATAAAAGAAATAGAGGATAGATCTCATCATACATGGATGCTTGACATAATCAATAGAGAAGGCTTTTGAAAGATCAAAACTATTTAACTTATAGCTCTTGATGCTGGAAATAATATATTGAAACTTCATCAGAATTGGGATAAGATCAATCATCTAATTGTCCAACAAAGTAGCTCTTGATGCTGGAAATAATATATTGAAATTTCATCAGAATTGGGATAAGATCAATCATCTAATTGTCCAACAAAGTAGCTCCCTTTTCTCTTCCCTATTCCTCGTTATGCCACTGCCTTAATTTTCTATGCTGCACCTTCTTTGTTTTTGCTCCCTATTTATTGCACCAAGCTAGGGCTATGTTCTTCCTTATTTTTATTTTAAAGGGTGAGGGTTCACATCAGGAGGGATCATACTAATAAATCTCCCCCTCCTAATTCATGTGAGGTGTTCCACTGAGCTCGCTTTCTCTCTACAAATAATAAACATTTCCATGAGTATAGTTGTAGTCATCATACTCGATGCATTGTCATTGATATAGATTTTCTCAAGACATGAAAATTTCATCTCCAAAATATCCTAAATCCATTGATATTTCACATCAATGTGCATAGATCTTGAATAAAATATTGGATTCTTAGAAAGTTAGATAACACTTTGACTATTATAATAAAATATATACTTCTTCTATTCTAAGCCCAATATTTGTAGAAATCTTTCATCAACAAAAGTTTTTTATAAGTTTTATAAGTGTAGTATACTCGGCCTTTATGGTGGATAAAAAAATATTTTATAATTTAGATTACCATGACATTGCTCCCTCTGAACAAAGTCATTAAGTGTCTCGGTGTAGACTATCTATAATTTATATCACTAGTCATATTTACATCTGTGTACCTATTCAACAAAGGTTTGTCTTTAAAGAACAAATAAAAACTAGAGAGAAACTGACTTATACACTATCAGAAAAAGACTGTTTAGCAACGGACAAAATCTATTTCTATTCCATTGCTAAACTATTGCTAAACAGTTTAGCAATGGAATAGAAATAGATTTGCTTGTGTTATTAAAAATCTCATAGCTAATTAGTAATGGAATTGATTTCGGTTGCTATTCCTTGCTAAAAAATTTTAGAGCAATGGAATTATTTTGTTGCCCATTTTTGAGTAACAAGTTTGCGAACCAAATAATTTTTATGGTGCTTTTGTTGCAAATCCGTTGTAGGCCATTGTTAAATTTTTCAACTTTTATTGTTAGTCCATTGCTATGCCGTTGTAAAGTCGTTGCTATTGTTTTACTATTCTATTGTAAATCTATTTCTATTCAGTTGCTAAAGTTTTAGTATCCCGTTGCAACTCTATTTCTATTCTATTGCTAAATTTTTTGGATTCCATTACAAATCCATTTCTATTGCATTACTAAAATTTTAGTATTTTGTTGCAATTCTATTTTTAAGCCATTGCACAAATTTCAAATGTATGTTGCTAACAAGTTGTAAATCCATTGCTAATTCATATATTCTAAATTTCTTTTTCATTGCTAATCCATTGCTAAATTGCTATTTTTATAATTTTTATGGATATATTTTCAAACCTAACATTTATGTATATATGCTATACATCTAATAACAATCATAATAATTTCAAGCCATCCAACAATAATAACAATTCTGCATCTAATAACACCAAAAAATTAACAAAGTGCATATATTATAAAGCATGTATAGTATGTCAAAGCACGCATAAAGTACATATAGTATCAAGATAAATAATAAATATATAAAATGCATATCATACACATATGTAAAGTACATATACGCAACAAGTATCTCATACATAAAATAAAAGATATTAAAAATGAGGACTATGGAGTTCCTAGGTGCACATCACCGCCATCGATGTTTTGTCCATCTCTATCACCCCTTGATGCATGATGCTTCGAAGTAGATGCCTAACATCATATATTAATAAATAAAAAATGAGTAAAAAAGTACAACTAAAGAAAAGTAAAAGTGATATTTTTCTTACCTCCTATGGAGCTGAAGATGGTGCCATAGGAGGAGTACGCTGTGTGTTCATTGATGAACATATCTAACCAAGAGGAGCAGTCCATCAAGTACCTAGCCAGTTCTATGGTGCAGATTGAGGAATTGAAGGAGGAACTGCAGCAGGTTCTTTTTGAAGATCTAGGATGCTCAGATGTGGAGGATGATGGTGCCAGTGATGGATGTGGAATGGTCATAACCTGAAGGATTTGCTATATCATTTTTAAACTATTGCTCATCTTCTACACATCATTCTTGAGTTGATGCATTTTCTGACCTAATGGATCATTAGCTGTCTCATTCGATGCGAGGTTGCCGTGCTAGATGCACCTACAGATGATGGGCTTCTAGGGATAAATGTATGCTGACTCAATCCAAATACTCTATCCTTTTTGCATGGTTCAGCTGCCTCCACCCAAGAATCAACATCAAAATAAAGTTGGGTCACTGGCTCTTCACCATACTTCCTATGTATAATCTGGTCATATGATTCCTATAATACAAGTATATGTCACATGCTTATGTATTTTAATAAAATTTATCAATGATATCCAAAGCAACCAAATAAATTAAATAGGCGCATATTCATATAAGATCATGTAATTGCAATTGGTATTCATTACTTATACTAACTTTCTTTGCCTTTCATGAACAAAGTCACCATTCTTGTCTTGGTGCCCGGTCAAACACCTCCTTAGACATGGCTGGCCGACCAAGCTCAAATCCCTAAAATAATTTCAAGATAAATTTAGATTTATGAGAAAACAACACACTAACCAAAATACATATATACATATTGATATTATCCAAATGCATGTATCTATAAATTATCAACACTCTGCACAAACAAGTGACATACAGGTAAATTATGCATATGCCATGTAGTGTCACTAAGCATCTATAAAAAGCCAAGAATCCAAGGGTGTAAAAAAATCCTCCTAAACAACAAATTAAGGAATAAAACATAAAATGCTATGTGCATGTAGCATATATGGAGAATGTAGCATATACGAAGGGACATTATGTTATATGGAAAAAAAAGAGGGGGAATCCCTTTAGGTTGCACTGCTTTAATTGGCTTGGGTTTGTCATTCAACCATCCACCATTAGCTATGTGACCAAGAAAAATAAATAGCACATCACTATCTTCCACTCATATATAACAAATATTGACTGAATTATATGAAGGTTCATCATATCCTATTTTACACTTTTTGATCTGCGGATCTCTTGGATCACTTTCATGTTTATGATTCCAATAAGAGGAGTTACTTAATTTTGAGCTTCAAAAGCTATTCTATTGTAAGAACAAGAGGATGATCTGAACTAGAAAAAAAAGGAATAGAAAGAAAAGGATGCTTGCATAGAAAAAAATACTAACCAAACGTCTGCTGTGGGTGGTCATGCTAGCCAAATTGTCGGTGTGGGCAACCTGAGTTGATTGTTTATAGTTCTTAGATGCAATTTCTGACTTCTTCCACCATTCTTCTTTCTTCCATCCGACCACCAAGCTCTTCCACTTTACAGTAGTCATACCATCAAGTAGATAATCAATTATCTTAGCCAAGTAGTCAGTGTTGTTCTTTTTCTTCGCCTCTTTCCTCATCAGAAAATCATATAGCGGAGTCGGGCTCCTGCAACAATCTCCCACACATGTCGCATTAGAGCGCGATCAATACTAGCAGCAAATATATATTTTCTATGCAATTAAACAACATAACTATATCATATCAACTAATAAATAGTAAAAAAAGTTAAACATAAATAATTTAAAATTAAAATATAGACAATAAATAAACATTATCTAATGCATGCCATGAACTCATCAAACAATATGTCTTTTATCTCAAGAGAATACTTTGACCAGGTAGCACAACCCATAAGAAGATGAAGCAAGGACTTTTTTGAAACAAACGAATGGCATCATCAGGATAGAAATTTTTCTTAAACCAAATGAAACATAAAGAGGTATCAAACATAGGCATATATACATACATATATATTTGAACAAAGGTAAAAAATCCTCAAGCTCTTTGCAAAATACAAAAAGAAAAGTGAAATGAAAATCATGCTCAGGGGTTATGAGGAGGTACAAGTTCTAACTCAATTCCAACCCAAATAGGTGCATCATCCTCTATCTATATCGAGGTGCCACCCTTTGATGCTACATCTGCTGCTACTGATACTGTTGATGTATCAGTGGCTCCTGATGCTGATGTATCAGTGGTAGATGGCACTGATTGTGTATCATGAATCAATGGGACTATCACTGAGTGAACCCTACTCTAATCTTCACCTACAGATAAGAGCAACAAAATCACTAAGAAAGAAAGAGGTGTGCTTCCTATTATGCAAAACAAATAGAATAAAGTAACATGCCTGTGGGTGGTGTTGCTTGTGTGTCATGAGTCGATGGAATCATCACTGGGGGAGCCCTGCTCGAATCCTTACCTACAAATAAGAGTAACAAGATCACTAAGAAATAAAGAGATATGCTTTCTGTTATGCAAATAAAATAGGATAAAGCAACATGCCTATGGGTGGCACTGATTGTGTGTCATGAGTTGATGGGATAGTCACTGCAGGAGCCCTACTCGAATCCCTATCTAAAAAGAAGAGCAACAAGATTGCTAAAAAACAAAAAGATGTGCTTTCTATTATGCAAAACAAGATAGGATAAAATAACATACCTGTGGATGGCACCTCTGGTGGTGTAGGGTGTGTTGGAGGTGGCGACGGATCTGCCTCCTCACCTTCTGACTGCACTAGATATCTATTAATCACCTCTAAATTACGTGTCACTCTTTTACCTGTTCGGCCTCCTCTAGCTGATGAACAATAGATCTTCTTGCCCCTTACCATGGTACACTAAAAAGCATATTAAGAAACATCAAAAACATATGATAATAAAAATAAAAAGAACTGACAATAATAATGAAAACTACTCACAACAATGTTACAATAGTATACATATAGCATATCAATAGAAAGTCACAAAGAATGTAAAGTGCTAATAATACCTATGCATCAATCATCAACATCCATCTCATCTTCACTACTTGAGTCATCATCATCACTACTTGAGTCAAATTTGATTCTGCATCCTCTATCTCCCTAGTATCATTCTCAAGCTTGTCAAAATCATTCTCATCATTATAGTCTTCTTCCTTTTCACTTTCTACATCCTCATCATCATTATCGTCAACATAAATAAGTACCTACCTTGCATCAATTTCTTCTGCATGATCATGATCTAAAAGGATTAGGACTTCATCAAGGTCGTTATTCAAATAAGGAGGAACATATGATATTCTCGCTTCTTTATCTTGGTAATAATTGTCATCATTTGATCATGCCTCTGTTGATTGTCATCTTATAACTTTTCATCCTCAAGTAACATGCTCTTGATTATTAAGAGCACACGGTCATAACATGCCTCACTTATATTGAACTCTGATTTGAGATTCAACAATTGTGTTACTGTCGATAACCTAGAATGTGCTTTGCACCCATCCTACAATGGCTCATCAACGTCTCTAAGCAATTCAAAAAATCTTGCAACTGATGGATTGGGTTCATCAAGTCAGTCGCAGCATCATAGGTCACATCAGCCCCCTTGTCCATCTATAACCATGTCAACATAAGGGTTTCTAAGATCTGTCCCTCTCCCCCTCGACACTTGCAGGATGAAGATCATCAAACCTCCAAAAAGGTTTCCCATGAAGCATCCAATTTTGATAGCTTTGCACAAAACCTTTCTTGTAAAGGTGCACCATCACTAAATAAGGTATCAAAAAACTTTTATTCTTACATATCATGTATGGGCAAAGAATTTTGTCTCCTTCCATAGTTAATAGATTTGATGTTGCAATTGCAATGAACTCGTCAACCCCATCCTTAAATTCTTGTGTTACCCTTCCACTATAGACCCTACATCTCATCCAACTCCGATCCATTATGTTCAATTGTCATTATGCATTAATAAATATCAAATTCATATATAAACTACCAATATCTTAATGTATATAGCAATAAAAGTATATAGACACAAGTGTAAATTGATTTATAAGCATACAAGTTTTCATATATATATATGAACAATGCTCCCTCTTTCTCTTTTCCCCATCTCTACTACCGCCCCATTGCCGCCACGCCACCACTATCGGTGGCCCCATCCTACCATCCCCAAACCCTACAAAATATCATACTTCCACCAAGATTAAGCTCTCAAAACCTCAAGGGACCAACTCACACTGCCACAACTCACACCAAATCCCTAATGCTCAAGAAAAACCTAAATCAGAACCTAAAAACCCTCCACTCTCTCTCTACTGCTCTCCTTCCCTAACCGATCGGAACCAACTCACACTGCAATAGCTCAGAGAACAAAACCCCAACTGGCACCTAAGAACCCCTGATCTCTCTCATGTGCTCTCCTTCCCCACAGGTCTCAGAAGAAGAGAATGAAATGAAAGGAATAAGAATTGAAAAGGAAAATAAAAGATCATTCATACCTATTTATTTCTCCAATTTTCTTTATTTTTTGTTGATTTTTCCTATATTTTTCCATGCTTTTCCTCTATTTGTTCCATCATCAAGAGCTTCAATCTAGTGGGAGACTTGGAGCGATCAAACAGGAACTCCAATACGATGGTTGGGGGAGGAGCTCCAGGTACCCACCAGCCGTCGAGTGAGAGTAAGAGTGAGAGCGAGAGAGAGAAGGGGGGGTCGGGAGGCCAGAGGGGGCAGGGGGCGATATGGGTTTACCCTATCGGGAGGGGGTGGCTGGGTGGGGTAGGGGTTGTGTGGAGCCACGGGGGTGTGGGGTGCAGGCACCACCACCGACAAGGGAAGGGCGGCATGTAGAGCCATGGGGGTGCAAGTTGTAGGCACCGAGCCAGGAGGTGGTGGGTGGAGCTGCGTGGGCATGGGGTGCATGCGTCGGGGTCAGGGGCAGTGGAGGGTGACAAGACTCGAGCATGGGGTCATGACCGGTGCATAAGATGGACTAGCCAACCTAGCAAGCCTAATGAACATATCAAATGGGATAAATCAAATATACAAATTCTACCGAAACTTGACAAAGTTTCTCCTAAAAGTTGGACATTCTCAAAGGTATGATTTCATGTTGAATCTAGTATATTCATACATACATGTACAAATTCAGATTTCTAACAACCAAAATATCTATATGATGCGTAACAGGAGTACATACATATACATACAGTCATTCCAATTAAGCAAACATAGTGGAAGCTAGATCCTGTCTGTAGATAATGGAGCACGTCTAAAGTTTATACATAACCAAAATATACCAAAAGAAATACAACTATAGGGTAGCAAAAGTAGATGGCTACACATGCAAGTGCTGGGCTCACCAAAAAGATGACTGCTCCTATCAAGTTGAGGAACTTGGACCCTTCACAACACTAGCATTTGAAAAAAAACATCAAAGTAATAGGGTGAGTCATAAGTCCTAGTGAGAGATAACATATCTATACTAGAAATGGGACAAGCTCAGGCACGGTGTTTTAATCAAAAGCATTCATACAACTTTTCCAAAAATATAAACATAAGAACATTTCCAGTCAAGTAGTGTAATGGAATAGATGCAAAAAAAATGTTCCTTAATAACTATAATTCGAATAATCCTCTAAACAATGATTAATGAATAGATCAATTATAATGTAGTAAATTTAAATAATCATATATCCAATGTATGAAGGAAGGTTTCTAATTCAGAACCAAATAGTTGCTCACTTACCTGAGACTTTACCAATACCGCATGTGTGTATCAATACGTCGGACTAACACCACCCCTGTTAGCTAGAGAAATAAACCAGCTATGTCGACGAAACATGTTGGGCTAGCACCACCCTTGCTAGCTAAGAAACAAACTAGCTATGTCAACTAAACATGCCGGGCTAGCACCATCTTTGCTAGCTAGGGTATCTAAAACATGGTGCACCAAAGCTAACACCAACTGCCGCTAGCTACAATGTTCTATCAAATTTTTTTTCATAAATCTTATTGTCATCTGCCCAAAGCGTAGTTTATATCTCACTTTCTCATGCAGAGATAACCAGATGAAACTCATCATCAATATCATCTTTCCAAACATATCCATTGTTTTCATGTTCACTTTTCTTATCAATAGTTAATGGTGCTCATATCATATATCAAAAAGAAAGTTTAAAGGTGCTTGTCCCAAGATTTACATAAGCTTTAGTAATTGAGAAAGTCAGAATATTTTCAAAGCTCTTTCATCGTAAGAATAAATAAATTTTTAAGATATTCATTAAGATAGACATGCTGAAAATAAGATATTAAAATAAATTTAATTTGCTGAAATTTCATAAAAGAGTGTAGCATATGATATATAAAATTTCATAAGAATAGATAAACTGAGATAAACATGTCAAGAGAGTTCAGAGGATATAAAAATATATCATAGAGTATATTATCAACTCACCGCACAAGCCAAAACTAAGGGGGGTTCAAGTTTATGTTGCCTTGGAGCCAACGAAAACAATAGAAGGAGCTCCTAACAAATCTCTTATGGCTGCTAGATCACCTTGGTATCTAATTCATTCAAACACCCCTTTTGAGCTCTATTCCATTCCTATAACATTAATAAATACTGATAAATACACTTCAAGATAATTCATAAATAGAACTAGGCATACTTCGCTTTTAGACTAATTTCTTAACTCTTCTAATCCTTGCATTCATGCAATTCTATTTTACTCTAATTATAGTTAATTAAACTTTAACATGCATGAACTTAAGAATCCCAACAATTCAGCCGTAATATAGTCTCATGACTTATTCTAATTCAACCAATACCAATTCTAAACTATTTGCTGAAATAATTTTCAACTAATTTTAGTGAATTCTGATAGCAGCACACTATTCTCCAATTCAAATTTAATCCATAACTTAACTCATCCAAAACACGAAACCTAATAATAGTTATTCAAGATTCAATTTAAATTCAGTCTAGGGTTTGAAATTCTTATCTTGATTAGCTGAAATACTTTAGCTACTAACACAAGTACAGTCTTCTTCTTCTTCTTTTTTCAAAGGAGTTTACCACTAACTAATCTTTTTCTAGCTGACTTTTCTTTGATTTTCAGTTGAGATTATGACCTTCCTCAACCTCTCTTCCTCTCTGTTTCATTCTGTTTTTGCTAGAGAATCAGAACAATCCTAAAACAAGAAAAACTGATGAACAACCCCCAAGGAAAATAAATTTAAAACTTATCTGGTTAGGTGTCAATTCGATGAATTAGCCAGCAATTAACTTGATTTTTTCTATCCTTTTGTTTGCACAAAATAGTTGCTAAGTTGGCCCTTTAAAAATACTTTTTAAATCTCAAGTTAAAGCACCTCAGTTTTGACCTGTTGCCCTATTGTTTCTGCAGCTTAGTCGACTCAATCTAAGATTAAGTTGGCTTAGTCCACAACTGGATCGGCTTAACCCAAAATTGAATCGACCCATCAGTGTACCGCCATAGTCTTTATGACACATTTTTTTATTTTTTGTGACTTAGCTAACCCATTAATAAACTAAGTCGACCTAGTCTCCTGATTTTCTGAAATTGATTTAATACTCTACTTATTTATATTTCTTATTTTAGTTAATATCTTTATTTATTTACTTTTATTAACTTTAAAATATAAATATAATAAAAAATATCCTCCTATTTGGAATCAATAAAAATATCAAAAAATTAAAATTCTTAAGAATAAGAAGTCAAAACTTAGATTTTAATTCAAATTTTTCAAATCTAGAATTGTTAAAATTTTTTTCTTTAGAACGAATAGGTTAAAGAGTCTCAAAAATTTATTAAAAATTATTCTATGACTCACTAACATTCAAGAGTCAATTACTATTAGTTTTAGTTTCAAGAAATATATATTTTATATAACTCTCTATATAGATGCTAGTTTTAAGATTTAGAAAATTTTCAGGATCTGTAATTACAGACAGTCACAAATGGTGCCCAAATGGCTTCAACAAATTTTGGTAAGATAAGTTTAATTCAAAATAATTTATAATTGAGATTAAGTGGCTCTCCAGATCAATCTTAGAAACTTAAGCTAACACAGAAGAAATCACATGTAATCCAAAAATTCTATGTAAGATCGGGGTATTACAAGGAGGGTCGCGCAGAGCCACGTCTAGTGTGGGGTGCAGGGGCCACACGGGGGGTGGGGACTGAATGGGGGTGGCATTGCGTAGAGCTGCGGAGGGGCATGGGTTGCGAGCAGTAGGGCACTGGGGGGTGTCGCACAAAGCAGTAGGGGCAGCAGGGTGCTAGTAGAGAGAGCAATGGGGAAGGAGAAAGAGGGATCTGTGCGGAGGTGATCTGGTGCCTCGATTAAAAAGGAGGGAAAGGAGAAAGAGGGAAGAGAGGAAGTGAAAATGAGGCCAATAGAAATTTAAGACTTTTGTTTTCAGATTAGCAATGGACTGAAAATCTATTGTAATTCCATTGCAAAATCACATCTCAATTTTTATTTAAATTAGCAACAGATAAGTTTTATTGTAATTCCATTGCAACTAATTAGTATGTATTTAAAAAAATACTTTTTAAATATAATATTTTGATTAAATACTTTATAATTTAATATAATTTCATAAGATATTTATACTTTATGATGAATATTATAATTAATTAATTTGGATCTATAATTATATTTAAATAAAATAAGTAATTATTATTAAATTGAATTATTATTAAATAGGATTAAAAGAAAGAAGAAAGAGGAAGAGAGAGAGTGTGTGAGGAAGGAGGGCAATAGAAATAAAAGAAGTGAAGTTTTTTTTAAGAATTTACAACGAATTCAAAATCCGTTGTCTTTATGTTGCAAAACTATAACCCTTATATGTTCATTAACAACGGATTGGTATGGTTGCCATTTTATTGAAAATATTTATATCACACTTAACAATGGACCATATTCATCGTAAATTGATTGTCAATAATAATATATCTTAAGTTACCAACGGTAATTAGATCTGTTGGTAATCCATTGTAATTTTTTATTTCTAGATGAGCAATGAAGATAATACCATTTCAAATCCATTGCAAAATTTTTTATTCTTAGATTTGCAATGGGACAACTTTGGTTGTAAATCCATTGTAAGCTTATCAAAAAATCTATAATTCCTTTGACCAACGATTAGCAATAGAAATTGAGTTCTTTGTAAATATGTTACAATATTCAATCGCTAATCCATTGCAATTCCATTACCAATAATACACAAAAATCTTCCACGAGATTTAGCAACTATTTTCAGGTTTGTTATTATTCCATTACAAAATTTTCATGTTTAATCCATGACAAGTCTATTGTAAATTTATTTTTTGAGATTAGCAACAAATTAAGCAGTTTGCTGTAAATCTGTTGTCGATTAACAATAGATTAGAAATGGATTCTATCCATTGCAAAATTTTCATGGTTAAATAGTATTTTCTTGTAGTGTTATAACATCAACTGTATGAGTAATATCTAGCTTAATTTGTACAGACTATATATGGCGTATATCAAACTAACAACTATGGATGCATAAAAATTTTTGTATTTCTTTTTATCTTTCTGATTTATGGGACACTACTTATAATTTAACTTGAAGTGATCTGTAAGTGGAGAGCAAACTAGTTCGGAGTTGCTCATATTGAACTTTTCTAGCATTTTTTGATATATTTCTCCTACGATAGCCAAAGCTTTCTACTCTTCCTGTCATGAGTAATTCTCATGCCAAAGATTTATTTAGCTGGCCCTAAATTCTTCATGACAAAAGATCTATTCAACTCTTTTTTCCAACTTGCAATTTTTCTTGCATCATGATCAATAATTAGTATGTCATCCACATAAAGCAAGAGAATAATGAAATCTCTATTGAAAATATCTTTATAAATGTACAATGATCAGAAGTAGTATTGTCATATCCATAGTGTATCTTGAAGGAATCAAACTTTTTATTTGACTATTGAAGTATCTGCTTGAGTTGGTATAAGTTTTCTTACTCTACATACAAAATGCTCTTTGCTTTTAATTCTATATTTTTTGGTTGCTCTATGTATATTTCCTCCTCTAAGTCACCATAGAGGAAAGCGGTTTTTAGATCAAGTTATTCAATTTTTAAATTATGCTTGCAGCTAAACCAAGAACAACTCAGATCAAAGACATCTTGACTAGAGGTGAGAAAATTTTTTCAAAATCAATACCCTTTTTTGACCAAATCACTTTACAAACAACCATGCTTTATACCTTGGCTATGACCTCTTTTCTTCAGTCTTCAACTTGAATACCCACTTATCCTTGATTGCTGTCTTATCCTTAAATAGTTCTACAAACTCAAGTATGTGGTTCTCAAGTAAGGATTTTATCTCCTCCTGCATGATTTTTAATCACTCTCTCTTTTTCTTAGATTCACGGCCTCTTGATAGTATTCTGATTTTTCTTATCAGTGATCATCATATACTCATAAGGAGAATATCTCTATATGGTTGATACTCTCTAGTGGATGATCTCAATCGAGGCTCAACTGAGGGTTCTGGAGGGGGGCTTTCTCAACATGCTAATTTGGCACATTATTATCAGGTATGTATTCATCAAGTATATTACCATTATCTTCTTGTACATCTCCTCTATTATTATCATTCACCATAGTATGAGGTATTGGATCTAGATTAATATAATTTCTAGTGACAGACTTTGACTTCTTAATTTTTAAAAATCTTTAATAATTTGATCTTCTTGGAACATAATATCTCTATTTCTTATTAACTGGATCTCATAATCTATAACTAAATTCTTCATCTGCATAACCCAAAGAAGATATACTGTTTAGACTTATTATTAAGCTTGGTTCTCTCATTTTTAGGGATATGAATAAATGCCTACAGGTAAACACCCTTAAGTAATCATATTAAACATCTTTTCAAATCCACATTCTTTTTGGCACATCACTTTAAAGAGGAACTGAAGGAGAAAGGTTGATAAAAAACATAGTAATTTGCATCACTTCATCCCAAAAGAATTTAGATAATTTAGAATGAGAAAGCATGTACTGAATTCTTTTATAAATAGTATGATTTATTCTCTTAGTAACTCCATTATATTGAGGTATTTTAGGAATATTTTTCTCAATCCCGTTGCCATGATCTTAGTAATATTTCTCAACTAAATCACTATATTCGCCATCATTATTTGTTTAAATACACTTTAGTTGCCTTTTTTATTTCTCTTTTAATACTAGCATGAAAATGCTTGAACACATCGAGCACTAGATCTTTGAATTTTAAAGCAAAAACCCATATTTCTCTAGATGATCATTAACAAAAGTAATAGAATATAAAGCACCATAAAGAGTTCGAGGATTTTCACCCAAGGATTGATTTTGATAAGTATAAATTTTGAGTATCATACTAATGATTGTATATTCTTAGAGTAGTTAATTTACTTTATAGGGAGCACAATGAACTTGAATGTTTAAAGAAGTATGGAGAAGCTTAAAAAAATAAATTCTAATGTTAGAGAAGTATTTGAAGTATTTTAAAGATAAAAAGGATGATTGAATAAAGATGCATCATAAAAAAGTAAAGAAAGAGACTTAGAGTCGACGTCTAGATCAAAAGAGTCGACGTCTAGATCAAAAGAGTCGACTCTGGCATATATTTTCAAATGGCATAGGTTTGGAGTTGACCCATATTTAAGTACGAGCTGACTTTCTTAGGAAAGACAGAGCACAGAAGTTTCAGTGCTAGTTTTTAAGCTAACTCCTACTTAACTACGAGCCAAATCCTACTTGAGTCGACCTGTACTTTATATCGAGTCGACTCGATTATGACTGACTGTAATAATAACTAGTTCTATAAAATTTAATTATTTAAATAATTTTTAATGATTGATTTTAATTCTTAATGGTTAGAAATGGCTATTTTGGCTTTTTAAAAGGATTTAAATATTTTACACATAATCAAAAGCTAAAAGAGTGGATCTAAGAGGGAAGAAAAGAAAAAAACTCAAGTTCTTGGTGAAGACATTGAATATTCTTAAACAAATCAAAGAAAAATTATATATAATTAATTAAGTTTTTAAGAGAACATCCTTAGTAATTATTGAAAAGTCTTTCATTTATTGAAGAAAAGAAGTCAAAGATTCAACAAGCATTCACCGTTAACTTCAATCGAGCTTCAATAAATTTATTTTTATCGTGCTCTTACTCATTATATCTAATTTCTATTGTATATCTTATTTTTTTGCAAGTTTTTTGGGATAAAAACTTATGGTATAGGTTTGTCCAAGCCGGTAATTGGATATTATATTGATTAAGTCTAGAGATGACTTAGAAAAATTTTGATTGATTTTCTATGAAAAATCAATTGGATTGATGGTGAGTTTACTAAAATAATCAGTTGGATTCATTATGAGCTCGATTAAAATAATCATGCTATAATCAAGATGATTATAGTAAAATTTTCAAATAGGAAGACTTGAAGAGTGGACATAGGTGCTGAATTTGGTACCAAACTACTATAAATTATTATGTTTATATTACTTATATTTGTTCTTATCTTGTATGTTGATTTATCATTTATTGTGTTATGCATATTTATTACTTCGACCATATACTTACTTAATTTACTTTAATTGAGCACATATTTATTTTAAAATTATAAAAGTTTTTGAAAAATCTAATTCACCTCCCTCTTGAGTTGTCTATTTGGACAATAACTGATATCAAAGTGGATGCTTTTTTATGTTTTGAAAGTTAACTGTCTAGAGCTCAAGATCAATGATAACCCTTAGATTATCTTTTGATGAAGGACACTCTCTTATAAGGCCATCTCTTTTTATGAATTTTTATTATATTTGTTGGAAAGCTAGAATAAAATCTTTATTCAAACACAATAATATGATTTGTGGAATATAGTAGTTCATGGCACACATACACCCACTAAAATCATTAATAGAGTTCAAATTTCTAAATATGAAAATGAATGAAATAATAAAGAAAAGAAATTAGCTTAATTGAATGCAAATATAATTAATATACTTTATTATGCTCTTAATAAAATTAATTTAATAGAATATGAACATGTTCTTTTGCTAAAAAAATTTGAGATATATTGAAAATAATTTATGAAGGTACTATTGAAATGAAAGAATAAAAAATTAGTATGCTTGCATATGAGTATGAAATATTTAAAATAAATCATATGAATCTATTTTTGATATATTTTTAAGATTTATAAATATTATTAATGATCCAAACTTATCAAAAATAATCTTATACTAACACAGATCTTGTGAGAAAGATTTTTGAATCTTTATCAAGGTCTTGAAAGGTAAAAGTAATAGCAATTCAAGAGGCAAAGGATCTAAATCAACTATTTTTAGAGGACCTCTTAAGTTCCCTCATAACCCACAAGCAGATCATGATAAGTTGAGAAAAAGAGGACAACAATGAGAGAAAGAAACATTGGCATTCAAGTTCTCAAATCAGAAAGATAATATAGAAATTGAAGAATCCAATGTAGAAAATGGAGACTTATCATTAATCATCAAAAAATTCAGAAACTTCCTAAAGATGAAGAAGAAGAAGAAACTAGGAAGAAAAAAAGCATCAGTTAAGTGAAAACTAAGCAAGAAAAAGAAGAAAATGGCAACTTTGAGTGATAGCAAAGATTTTAGCTCCAAGAAAAAAGAACAAAAGATAAATAACTTATATTTTATGGCACAAGAAGATGAGATATGTGTTGAAAACTAATTACTTTTGAAAATTATAAGATGCATTTTATGAATTGATAAATGATTTGAAAAAGCTATGATATAAAAATAAAGAGCTTAAAAAAAAATCAGATTCTTGCTGAAGAAAAGAAAAGATTTTAAAATAAAAAGAATGATTTTATAAAAAAATATTAAGCTAAAATAGGAAGTTAATAAACTAAAATCTATAGTTAATAAATTTACTTTGAGTTCTGAAAAACTATAGATGATTTTGAATGATCAAAAAGTTATTTCAATAAAGATGGACATGGATTTAATTCTTAAGAAATAAATTTTTGAAAAATATATTTGTTAAAGCTTCTTTTGAAAATACTCCAATAGCTTGTTCCAAATACAATGGATTAGACCATGATGCTTATGATTGAAATATTGAAAATAAGATTATACCATAATTAAAAAATCTGGATCCTAAAAGAAATAATACCTACTAACCTCAAAGGATCCAAGAAAACTTGGGTACCAAATTTGAAAAATAAGTATTTTGTAGGTGTGCCTAGCATCCAAGAGTTGTGGCATCATAAATCCTTCTCACGCATGCCCACACAACTCTTGATGCCTCTCTTTCTCGCCTCACCTGTGATTGGATCACACCTAAAGAATTCACATGGAAGAGAGTTGACATCCAAGAGTCCTTCACACCTAGTCTTGGACCGGTCAAAGGGTTTGACATGTCAAAGCCTTCATTCCCTAGGACTCTAATGAGAAGGAGTTCATAATTATAAAAGGACTTCAATACCTCACTCCTCTCTTGAATCAGATCTCATGCCCAAGGAGGAATATCATGCCCAGATAATGCATGCCCATCCTATCTCATGCCTAGATATCTCTCACCCCTCCTATCTCATGCCTAGATATCTCTCGCCCCTCCTAATCCATGCCTATCTTGGATGCCCCTCCTATCTCTCGTCCAAAGATACATCATGTCCAAGTTGTTGGATGCCCCAATCTCACACCCCGGCCTCCTCATTCTTCATATGGAAATTATTTCACTCCTAAGGGTGGGTACATGCCAAAAGAAAGAGAATGGGACTACTAGATTTTCTTGCAAAGGAAATCAAGAAAGGCTGAGAAAAAGTCCTAGATCCATTCTTGTGTCAAGCATGATCTTGCAAAAAGGAGAAAGGCTAAAATCTTTGAGAAGAAATTTTAGCAATAAGAGAAAAAAATTGTCATCAGAAGAATGATCTCTATAAAAGAGCTAGCACTCTGGTAAGATTAGAAATTTTTGATCAGATCAGAGTCTCGTATGAATATATATAGAGGCGACTGCTTGTGCGGCTTCAAAAGGATTGTGAAGAATCCACGATCATCAAATTGTAGTGTAGATTTACTCGCACAAGGATGATAATTTAGTATTACTTTATTATATTAATCTTAATCTTAAAACTATGAAGGATTTAGATTATTTTGAGATGAGATCTTGCATATTTAATTAATAATCAATTTCATGGTTCCTTCTAGCATGCATAACAATCTCTTTCTAACAACATCAAGAGGAGATGGTACTATGAGTGCTTAAGGCACATAATGAGAGTAGAATCTCAATTCAACACCCTTAAAGCTAAAGATGGAGGGATGTAACATTTGGTGACAATGCTTAAGAAAAATCATTGGCATTGGTAATATTAGAATCATCCATTATATATTTATTGAAATACTACGCTTGTAGATAGTTTAGAATATCATTCAATCTAAATTAGAATAAAATAGATTCTTAAAAATGAATTAATTTATAAATAAGTTGGTTAAAAGTGAAAGTACCAATTAATGCTTTTGCATATTGTAATAAATTAATTTTGATGAATCTCTTTGTGATATTCTATATGCTCTTGTATTCAATATTTTAATACATACTATAACGCTGTGATACTCGCTGAAACTTATCAGTATTGTCCTTATATCGAGTTTCAAATTTATTTTTATAAAATTTTGATATTTTTTGAAATAAATATGCCCTTATACTTTGAAATATGTATTTCTATATTTTACTATTTTAGTATATCATGACTCAATTTGCAATAAAAAATGAGATAAATAGTAAAAAATAATTAAAAATATATAAATGGTACATATAATAGGAGCATTAATTGCAAAGATAAATGAGGAGTAATTGAAAGTTTTATTGATATGAAACACAAAAATATCATAGTGTTATATTGTGAGAATACCAATTAAAAGAGTTAAGATCATATAACTAATTGGTATTTGCTAACAACTATGCCTATTTGAACTTTTGAAGCATTATTAGTATTTTCATATATCAAGTCATATCCAATTAAAATTTGCTTTGATATACTTTATAAATTTAAAGCTTGCTATTTGTTTAATTTCTATTATGATTATTATTTATGTCTTGATCAAATTTCAAATCTCATACTTATTATTCTCAACACCAATATGATTGATTTTGAAAAATTTTGAAGAAAATGAGCAAATGGGTTTTCCAGAAAAGTAGAAGTAATGAAAAATTTTTGCTTGGTATCCTGAGATTATGTAAAGGATGAATCTTTTGAAGTAAATTTTTATCTAAGCTCAAATATTTATTTATTTAATGCTTTAAAGTTTATCTTGAGGGCCTTGTACTCTCATGCATTAATATTTTGGCAAAAGGAGGAAGGATGAATTCTAAATCTAATCTTGCATTGCTTATATCCTTAAGCTTTTGAGATTAATTATTTATGAAATCTTGAGTGGAATAAATTAATTTTCTAAACCTTTGATATATTTTGAAAAGGAGGGAAGACTATTTATGAAAGAAAGAGACTATCTTTTGAATAATTTTAACGAGAATAATCTTTTGAATTGAAAGTGATATGATTTATTACTTTAAATAATTTAGTATTCTAATTTTGATTCTTCATACTTGCATACATTAATTTCAAAATTGATCTAAAAATATGATTGATATAATCATTATTTTGATGATTTTGAAAATGAAGCCTTTTGATGATGTCAAAAAGGGAAAGAAGTTTAGTGAAAATTTAATGGAGTATAATCGAGAAGTTGCTTGATTGAATGCATGTTTAAAGATAAATTGGATGAATCTTTTATGGATTATATGTTTCATGAAGTATATTTTCAAGGCATCCATTTGTTATTTCATGTATTTATAATTAATGATGCATAATTCTTAAAAATATACTATACTATATTTTGCATATACTCAAAGTTTTGTCATCATTAAAAAGGGAGAGGTTATTGATCTAAGGATTGATTTTGATGAGTACAAAATATTGAGTATGATACTAATAATTGTGCATTCTTAGAGTAGTTAATTATTTATAGAGAGTATAATGAGCTTGAACATTTAAAGAAATATGAAGAAGCTTAAAAGAATAAATCCTAAAATTAAAAAAATATTTGAAGTGTTTTGAAAGCAAAATGAGACGATTAGATAAAAATGCATCATAAAAAATTAAGAGAAAAAGGCTTAGAGTCTACCCTAGATCAAAGAGTCAATTCTGGCACGTATTTTTCAAGTGACATAGAGTTGAAGTTGAAGTATGAGCCGACTCTCTCAAAATAGAACACAAAGTTTCAATGCCGATCTTCGAGCTGACTCCTACTTAACTATGAGCCAACTGCTACTCGAGTCAACCCCTACTTTATCTCGAGTCAGCTCGATTATAGTTGATAGCAATAATTGCTAGTTCTATAGAATCCAATGACTAAAATAGCTAGTTATTTTTTAGAGGATTTAAAGGCTTCAAAATATAATCAAGAGCTAAGAAAGTAGATCTAAGAGAGAAGAAAAAGAAAACTCAAGTTTTTGATGAAAGCATTGAATATTCTTGAGCAAGTTAAAAAGAGAAGAATTAAGTACAATTAATTGAGTGAGTTTTCAAAAGAATATCTTTAGCAATTGTTGAAAAGGTTCTCATTTATAGAAGAAGAGAAGTTAAAGCTTTAACAAGCATTCATCAACTTCAACTGAGCTTCGATGGATTTTGTTCTTATTATACTCTTACTTGTTATATTTAATTTCTATTATATATTCTGTTTCTTTATAAGTTTCTTAGGATGGATAGGTTTGTTCAAGTCCATAACTGGATATTGTATTGACTAAGTCTAGTGATGATTTAGTTGAAAAGATTTTGATTGATTTCTTATGCAAAATCAACTTGATTGATTATGAGCTGGCTAAAACAATCGGTTGAATGGATTATGAGCTAGTTAAAACAATCATACTAAAATCAAGAGGATTATAATAAAATTCTCAAATAGAAAACTTGGGGAGGAGACGTAGGTTCTAGATTTAGTACCAAACTATTATAAATTGTTGTGTTTGTGTTGCTTACGAAAAATTTATTCTTATCTTGTATCTTAATTTATCATTTATTTTGCTGCATATATTTGTTACTTCAACCATACACTTAGTTTACTTTAATTGAGTATATATTTATTTCAAGATTATAAAAGTTTTTGAAAAATCTAATTTACTCTCCATTTTGGGTTGTTTATTTGGATAATAATTGGTATTGGAGTAGATATTCTTTTATCTTTTGAAAACTCAACTGTCTAGAGCTCAAAATCTATAGCAACCCCTAGAATGTCTTTTGAAGGACACTCTCTTGGAAGACCATATTGTTGCCCAAAAAAGTAGTAACTCAAGAGGAGGGATGAATTGGATTATTTAAAAATTTAACTAAATTTGAAATTTAAAATAATTTATTCTTTAAATTAACTTATTTAAAGTGTTTGTGAAGTGCTTAATATATATAGTAGTGGAATCAAAATATAAGAGAAGCTATACAAGTATTAAAATAATATAAAATAGAAATTAAAAGTAAGTAAAGCAAATATGAATGGATACAATACAAACATACAGAAATTTATAGTGGCTCGATGTAATCCCGCATCTAGGTCCACTCTCCAAGCTTTTCTTAAAAATTTTATTATAATCTCTCTGATTATAATTCATTTGTTTTACCCAGACTCACAAACAAATCCGATTGATTTTTTTAGATCACCAATCAAAATCTTACACCAATTATTTTTCGGACTCACAATCAATCCAGTTAATTTTATAGGCTCACCAACCAAATCGTACACCGATTATTTTTTAGATTCACAATCAATCTAGTTGGTTTTATGGGATTACTAATCAAAGTCTAACAAGTCCAATTTCGAGCTTGGATGAGCCTAATCTCCAATTTTCTTTCTCCAAAAAAAATTGTAAAGAAACAAATATAATAAATAAATTTTAGCATAAATAAAATAAAAATTAGAACTCTTTGAAATTCGAAGAAGTTACTTTTGGATTACTCAAATGATACTTCAACTTCTCTTCTTGATACTTGAGAGGATGTGAAAGATGATGGAGATAATTACTTTTGAAAGTCTTCTAAATTCTATGCTCAAATCCCTCTCTTTTATTCTTTTCCAAAGATATTCAATGACCCTTCCTTATTTTGATGAATTTTCTTTCAATCCTCTTGGCTATCTTCTTAATTGATTCTCTAGCCTTTAATATGCTTGAAATTAATTGGAGAAAGTGTTTTGACTGTTGGAAGGATTGAACTAGTCGTTAGAGATAAAAACTAGCCATTAGAATCAAATCTGTACACTTCTAAAAATTCTGTAGAACTAGTCATTAGGTTTCGAGTCGACTCGGATAAGATTCGAGTTGATTTGAGCTGTCTGTGAGTTTGCTTGAGCTTTTTTCCAAAAAACATAGTTTTCTATCTTTTCCTACAACTTCAGCTCGAATATTTGAGTTGACTTAAGCTATCACTCAAATTTTTGTGAGTCTACTTAAATTTTCTAATTTTGAAAAATTATTTTATGTCATTTTTTCTTTGAGTCGACTCGGATGATACTCGAGTCGACTCGAGTGTATGCCAGCTGAAATTCTAGCATGCCAAAATCTTCTTCTTCTATTTTTCAACTTGAATCAACTCAGATAAAATTTGAATCAATTCGATGACAGCCAATTAAAAATATTGAATATTTTCTGCATGAATGGTTTTTCACTTCAACTTTAAAGACTTCTTCTATCTTAATTTTTTGGTCTTTCCCATCATTAAGGCTTCCAAAAATTTTTGTTTGAGGTTTATTTGAGTATTTAAATTATTTTTTTAACTTAGGTTCTTTTAAGAGGATTTCTTCTATGGATTAATTTTTATTTTCAACACTTAAAAATTTTACATTTACTCATGAATATATGATTAGTAACATAATCACTCAAATTTTAGAATTATCAAATCAATCATAGGATCAACAATCTCTTTTTTTTGATGATAACAAACTTTGAGTATATGTACAATAAAACATAATGTGTTGCAATTAATTTACTAATATAATCATGAAGTGATAAACTAAGCACATGTAAGCATATACTTTATGAATGCTTCAATAGAAACAATCATAAATTCAAATGAATATATACATATGCTTATGAAATGCTCATTTCATGTGATCATTTTAAGCAAGTGCATGAGTATATCGATTATTTTAAGACCATTCAATCATTGTCAGCATATACTCATCCTAACTCTCTCTCTTTTTGACAGCATCAAAAAGCACACAAGGAGAGATTGAGAAAATACATCATCAAAATCAATTCAAGTTCAAATATAGACACATTCAATGTCCAAATTCAGATTTTCTAGCTTGTGATACTATCTCCCCTTGTGGACAACTTCTTCCCTTTTGAATTTATTTATGAATAATGTGAACTCAATAATACTTCTCTTTTTTCTCAAAAACATAAATTCAAAATATTTTTGCTCTTTTGAATAATATAAATTTAAAGGCACATCTCTCCCTTTTTGAATAAAGTAGATGCATCAAATTAATTCTCAAATTTAATTATAAAATTACTTTTAGCTTTAAAAATTCAAGAAGGATAAAGCTTTCAAGATACAAAAAGAAATTAAATAGATCATTCAAAGCAAGGCACAATATGTACTTTTGAAATCATTTCTTCCTTTTCTTAAATAGTATCAATCAATTTGAAGCATAAAGATATCAATCTTATAATTTGTCTCAAGGTATAATGTCTAAGATATATTCATGCGAACAGATTTGAGACAACGCATTCTTTTCTTTTGCCAAAGATAAAGCAATAAAATATAAGACAATAATGGTCTATTTGATATCAATTATTGAAGTTTTTAATTAAAAAAGATAAATTAATTAAATTCAAATCAAATTATTTTGATAAATTATTTGAATTGATATCAACAGATCATGCAAAACATATCATTGAGAGATTTTCTGTTTAAATTCAGATCTTCAATTTCTTAAGAAATATCACTTAATTAATTTTAGAAAAGGTATGAAATTTTGAATTTATCTCAAATTATATCAAGAATATAGATATATAAAATCAGATTTGAGACACAACAATCTTCTCTTTTTGCTGAAAGATAGATCAATGAAATATAAGGTAAATAATAAGATATCTAATACCAATTATATCTAATGACAACTTACTTGAAAAGTTCAGTTTGATACCAATTTCAAAAATTCAAGAAGAGTATTTCTCAAATTTATTTTTGAAATAATCAATCGAATTAAAAGAGTAGAAGTGATGATTCTCAAAATAATAGATGATAATCAAAGTTTGCAAAATATGAATGTTCATCAATAATTTATCTTTTAAGATCAATAATGATTTTTCAAAATAACTTAAACAACATGAATGCTCAAATAAGTAAAATGATTTCTTTGAAGGATTAGTGCCCCTAACCAATGAAGATACCATTTGAAGATTTAAGAAGAGCAATTTTCAAATTTACTTTTCAAAATAAACCAATGAAGTAAAATATTTTTTTTGAATTTAGTTTGAAACTCAAAGCATGCAAAGTACAAATCAGCTCAAATAAATAAAAGTACTGAAATGTTCAAATAAATCCATAAGATTAAATCAAGAGAAACATGATGCAAATATTCATCAATAATTTTTTTGAGATTAATAATAATTTTATTATAATACTCAAATAATGTTTTCTCCAAAATAAGTCAAACAAAAACAACTTGAGTGCTTAAACAAATTCATATAGACAAAATAATTTCTCTTAGTAGGTTCAAAGTGGTTTTTCTTGTTAACATCATTTCACTTTATGATTAATAAAGATTTTTCTTAAGATCAATGATAATATTTTTTTTAAACTTTAACTTGAATTTAACTTTAAATTTAGATTTCATGATTTATTTCCTCTTTTTGAAGGTTAGTAGCAAATTTAAATTGAATTTATTTTTTTTATTTCTAAAATAATGCCGATTTAGAAACTTTTCTTCCCTTTTTTTTGGAATAAATCAAAGATTCATATCAAATCTAATTCAAGCTTGGCTAGTTTCAAAAAATATATTTCAATTTATTGAATCATTAAATTTGAACGAGATAAACTCGATAGCACCACTCCCTTCAAAATAGTTAGAAAAATATTTTGAGCTTTGAAGATTTAATAGAGCTTTTCAATGTTAAAGATTTTGAAAATCAAGCACATGATATGTTTATTTTTTAAAGATATCTTTTCTTTCTTTAAGAGGTATCAATCCATTAAGTTCAGAAAGATATAAACTTTTCAAATTTATCTCAAACAATATTATATCAAGAATATATCAATATAAAATAGATTTGAGATAAAAGTATTCTTTTTTTTTCAAAGATGAGGCAATATAATGCAAAGATAAGAATGAGCTATTTGATATAAGTGTAAATTTTTTTAGAAAGAATCTTCTTGATACTAATTGTGAAAACAATCAACTTTATACCAATTATTTGAAAATCAATTCAAGTAATAATTTTTCAAAAATTTCTTGATACTAATTGAATTGAAATTCAGATCAATTAATGATTTCTTGAAACTTTGATACTACTTAAGGATTAAAGAAGAGCAAGTTTTAAATTCATTTCATAAAAATGATTAATCTTAGTAAAAATAAAAATTCAGCTTGATACCAATTGATCGTCAAAAATGATGATGCAATCGAGCCATGCAAATCAAATTAAATAATCAAAGATACATGAATGCTCAAATTAAGAAAGGTATAATATAATTTTCAAGGATTTAAGTTCAAAAATCAACTAGAAATCTTAATCAAAATGAAATTATGTTCAAGAAATATTTATCCTTTTAATTTTGATTCTCCCTATTTTAATAATAAATATCAAAAATTATTCTTCTTAATTATTCTTCTTTTCTTCCAAATCATGCACATTCATTAAAAAAACTTTGCAAGAATACACATTTCTCCTCTTTTGTTTCATAAACAAAACAGATTTTTCAATCAACTAAATAAACATAAGTGTAAACATCAAACACACTTGATTTTCATAAAAGTCATATTTCATTGATTAGCAAATATGGTTACAAAAAAAAGTGACTATATTTTCTTCAAAATTATGAGTAGACTCCTTAATACAGAAAATAGTTCAAGGAGTTTTGATCCATAAAAATTTGCTCAATTAGAATATGAATCAATGGCAAATCTAATTGGGAATCAAGAATGATATTCAACTCAATTTGAGGGATCAAAAATTAATTAGTTGGAGGATTTATAATCGATCAAATCAAGTATGATTGAGTCAAGAGAAACTAGATAAAAGCTCTAAAATTTAGGTTCAACTAGAGGGTTTTTAAATCCTTAAGGATCAAGCAGATATGCAATGCAAATTAAAACTTCAAACATATAATCTTTATGAATGAATGTCTTATCTTGATGTTCTTTGAATCATGCTATTTTGCCATATTTCAATAGTTACATATCTTATGAGAATGTCAAGAGTTAATTTGAGATTTTTGCATCCAAATATTTTCATATGCCATCAAGCTCATTTTAATTTAAGTTTCACAAATAATAACATGATATGAGGGTTTGGGAGAATACTGAATTTAAATAAACTTATGCTTATAACAATTGAAATGATGTATAGACTTAAGAGAGCATAAAAGTCAATGCATCAAACATTCAAGTCATGAAATAAGATTATTACAAATACTAAAAAGTCATCAAAATCAATCAATCAAGTAATATAAATTCAGCCAGCAATGATGGTATGATGTGAGAAAGGTTTAGCTTTTACTAAACATTATCACCCATCCACTTTAAGTCTTACGCATCTATTTTCAAAAATTTACTTCTTTTATGCCCTTGGATGCTAGGTATACCTACAAAATTATTTTTAATTTTTGGTACTCAAGTCATCTTGGGTCTAATGGAGTTAGTGCACATGATTTTTTTTGAAACCCAAATTTGTTTGATCAAAGTATGGCCAACACTTTTAATATTACATTCAAAAATTTTATGGCTTATTTTATTGCACTTAAAATAAACTATAGAATGATTTTCATGTAGTGCTCTAGTAACATATTTTTGATAAGTTCTATTTTCTTAAAGGGTTAAAACCAATTTCTACTTTATCGAAAACAACCTTTTGATTATTCAACATTAATTGAAGTTTTTGAGAACTGCATATAAAATTTTCAACTATAGGTTTTAATATTTCAATCTTTTTTCTTAGCTTTGTATTTTCTTTCATAAGAGATGTTTCAAATTTCGAAAGATTTTTTTTTATAGCCAAAGTATTTTTTTCATTCAAAAGTTTCTATTTTTCAATCAAAATTTTATACTTCTTTTCAGCTAAAAATTGATTTAAACTTTTAAGCTCGTTATTTTTCAGTCCTATATTTTTATACTCATTCATTAACTCACTAAGTCTTCAAACAATTCTTTAAATGCAAAGTCGAAAGAGTTTTCAATGTTTACCTCATCATTTTGAGCCATGAGGGAAGGATTTGCAATACCTTTTTCTCTTTCTCATTTTTCTTTCTTTGCCTTGTTCTCTCTTAATCAATACTTTCTTTTTCTTTGTTTCTTCTTCTTTTTTCTTTTATCCTTATAAGCCATGAGACATAAGTTGGGGAGAGCCTTTTTATCTTCTTGAGAGCTTGATTTTTTTTTGATTTGCTCC
>KE505154.1:278480-290339 GCA_000441515.1 Elaeis oleifera | reverse complement strand
GAACAAGTTTAAGGACTATGCGATAAATCCTCCTTTATGGATCAAATTAGTCCTAAGGACTTCATCACAATACAGAAGTTCATTAAGAAGATATAATCTTGTGATGAAAAAGGCCAAATAACTTTATTAATGATCAATTTATATATATTTATAATTAGTACAATTGTCCAATGATTGGCTTTAGGACATAATTTCTAATATCTTCTATATAGTCATATCCATCTCATGTTAATGACTGATCTAGTTGAGATTAGTATATCTCATGTTTGACTAACCTGGTTTAGGTTAGCACATCTTATATATGATTAATCTGATTTAGTTTAGCACATCTCATATGTGATTAACCTGATTTAAGTCAGCGTGCTCATGTTTGATTAACTTAGTTTAGATCAGCATATCTCATATCTGATTAACTTGATTTAGAATCAGCACAAACTTATGTCTGACCAATTTAGTCGGCATGATTGAACACAAATGACTAAGCAACCTTATTCAAACTTAATCGACCAAGTTGGTCGGGTAAATGAGATCGATGGGAGGTTAGCCAATGCTTGTCTTAGATATCATTGGAATGGTTAGGTAAGCATGCTTCCAATTAAAACTATCAGTCGAGACTTGCCTTAGACATCAATTGGTTAATTAGAATTGAATGGTTAGCCTAGCTATTCGGGCTCGATTTATTAAGCCAAATTTGATCTTGAGTTAATCAACTCACATCAAATATAAATCGATGTGGCCAACTATAACTAAACTCGATGTTAAGCCCCTTTGACTTAATCCTAATCAACTATTGATTAGGTTCAATCAACTGCTCAAAATCGATAAAGATTCTAACCTGATCTAATCAAAAATCCTAATTGTAGTCCAATCATTAGACCTAACTGTTTAACCCATACCCTTCTGCTTAACTTAAAATTAGATTCTAAAATGATTTTTAGATTATGTTTAAGTGCATGAATTAATGGCTTATATATGATCTTGAAAAATTTTAGATCTAAACCTAATGTCATATATCATATATATTGTTGTTTATATCTAAAATTAACTATCACATATCACATATATAAAACTCAGATCCGAAACCAACTAAGCACATATCATATATATGCAAATCAGATCTAAATTAATGATTAAAATAATTTAAAATATTTTCAAAAAATTTCGTTCGCATCGTACTGGGACAACCTTTACAGTATAAGAGATAAACCTTATATCAGTCTGATACAAACCTTAATTATTTTAATTTCAGATCTAATAAGGAACATGACATATCTCATATATCAATTTTTAGATCTAAAATTTATTGATTAACTTGTTTTGAAAATTATTTTCAAAATCGATCAATCTTATGTTCGGACAGTCTTTGTAGTATAAGGGGTAAACCTTATACAAAGATAATCTTATTTTAGCATAAAATTGATTTTCATTAATTTTACTTTTAGATCTGAAAGAAAATCAGATCTAAAACTTATTTTAAATATATTATAAAATAAATGGCTCTGATACCACTATTGGAGTTCTAGGTGATTAGGCATGCAGATTTTTCATCTCATGAAAGTATGCAGTGGAAGAGTAAGATTAAAATAATTTTAATCTAATACATACTTGGATCTAATCCTACAATCACCTAGGAATCTTTCTAAGCATTATATGAAATAAATCTACAGATCTGAAATCAAAATCAGAAGCGTTCAAAAACTCTTACCTTAGATCACTTTCCTTTTTGTTATCGGATTGGATCCGACAGATGCTGGGGATTCTATCGTAGCTGCGTAAGTATTCAACCTCTATTGATATCCACACAAAGATGATCTGATCAAAACACCGAGGTCACCAGAGTGCTAACAACTTGCAGGCCTCGCTTCTTGACTTGGATCTGGACTTCTTCTTCTAGATCTTGAAGAAAAAATCATGTTGCATGAATACTTTACACTGATCTGACGGGATCTGAATAGGATGTCAAGAAGAGGAAGAAGAACCCTTCTTCTTCTCTTCCTCCCTCTCTAATCTCTCTCTCTCTTAGATCTGATCTATGGAGAAGAGGTGGGGTGTTGGGATGAAGAAGGAGGGGCGTGGAGATGGAAGTGCGGAAAGGTGAAAACCCACGTAACAAAAACCTAGCGCATGCCCTCTCTATTATTTTGTCACACAAATAAACTCCCAATCAATCTCAATGCCCAACCTAATAAGGATTAACCTTATTTGATTTGAAATTCAAATTAGAATCAATCTTATCTGGAAGGGAGTCCACACCCAATAGGAGATGGCACCTCCCCTTCTTTTCATGCGCTCAAGAAGAGAAGCGGCATTTCTCATGCCCTACTCCCCTCTTGGTCGGCAAAAATAGAGAGAATCTCAGGAAAAAAGGACTTAGGCAACCTATTTTAATTGATTTCAAATTAGATTCAATTCGAATCTAATTTGAGTCTAATTCGAATCCAATTTGAGTCCGATTCAAATCAAATTCGAAAAGACTATCAACCTTGATCTAATCAGGGTTAAAATCCAAGTCCAACTTCGATAATTAAACCTAATTAGTCTTAAATTAAATCAAATCTAATTTAATTAAATTTAATTTAAATTAATTAAGACTTGATCCATAATTTAATTAAGTCTAATTATATTATACACTTGTAATTAAGTCCCTTTGCTAACAATTAGCAGTTACTAAATATGTAACCTTATATAATTAGTAATTATTAAATTTATAATTTTACAAATTGATCAAATCATCAATTCAATTAACAATTTGATCATGATCCAAACCATTGATCAGGTCAAGCCCTTTTGTATGTGATCTCTCAGGTTCTATTCTATCTAGTAGTGAGACATACCATGATTTCCATCATAGTATCATCAAAACTCTTTTCGATGGACTGAAACGATTACAACTCAACCCAATAAGGATTATTGATCCAAAAATGATCTTAGTGAGTTCTTATAATCTACTAGTGATATCTAGCAGTATATAATGGTAACCCAGCAGAACAAAAAGATGAACCCCTAGGTGTAGCTATCGTGTGATCGAGTTCTTCTATCGAGAGTCCTGATAGGATGCAGATCATGAAAACTCATCAAACCCTAAGCATCTATCATATACAAGACTTAATTAGCTTTAGTTCAATCATGAATTTCATGAAAACTTCTTTTTATTATCATGTTACTGTGGCTACAGACTTAAAGACTCAGCCTTTTAGGTTGCATAGGATCACTCCTCAACTACTAAGATCGATAGATTCATTATAAATGCATACCCTACTTCTACAGCAAACCTACTGCAGTCAACGAATACCATAAGATCCTGAATGATTAGGGATCATGTTTATATGTTGTCAAACTATAGCAGTTCTACTGTGAGCAGTCGAGGCACCATAGGTCAAAGAACTACTCACATAACTATAGCATCGAGATGATCATTGATGAGCGAGTAGACATCCAAGTGACTTCTCATTCTTGGTCATACTCAGTACCGTTATTCTCTAACAACCACTTACACTCTCACTTCAGTGTTTTCATACTGTAGACTCAAGACTCATCTATCCAAAAAAAGCGATCCGTGCATCGATCTTGATGGATCAATCACCGTCTTTATAATGATTCAACAATCGAAAGCAATTTAGAAGTTAATCTATAATGACACATATCTCAAATTCTCAATTTTTGAGACTATGTATCATTGACCATTAACTTCTTAGACGATTCTAGGATACATTACTCTAGAATGAAAATAATTATCTATTTATTAATTTTAATAAATCAAGTATAAAAATATGTCTTGAAATTAATACAATGTATCGGCCAATAATTGACATTTTAGGTCATACATCCAACATCTTTCTTCAAAGAAACTTGTAAAGAAATAAAATACAATGAATAGAATTTTAGCATAAATGAAAATAGAAATTAGAATTCTTTGAAGTCCAAAAAAGTTGCTTTTGGATTGCTCAAATGATGCTTCAACTTCTCTTGTTGATGCTTGAGAGGATGTGGAAGATGATGAAGATAATTGCTTTTGAAATCCCTCTAAATTCTATGCTCAAATTTCTCTTTTCTCTTCTTTTCCAAAGATATTCAATGACCCTTACTTATTTTGATGAATTTTCTTTCAATCCTCTTAGCTACCTTTTCAATTGATTTTCTAACCTTTAATATGCTTGAAATTGGTTGGAGAAGAAGTTTTGGCTGTTGAAAGGACTGAATTAGATGTTAGAGATAAAAACTAGCCATTAGAATCAAATCTATATATTTTTAAAAATTCTACAGAACTAGTCATTGGGCTTCGAGTTGACTCAGATAGAATTCGAGTCGACTCGAGCTATCTGCGAGTCCGCTCGAGTCTTTTTCTAAAAATATAATTTTTTTCTTACAACTTTAGCTTAGATATTCGAGTTGACTTGAGCTACCGCTCGAATTTCTATGAGTCTACTCAAATTTTTTGATTTTAAAAAATTACTTTTCATCATTTTCTTTGAGTCGATTTGGATGATACTTTAGTCGACTCAAATGCATGCCGACTGAAACTCTAGCATGTCAAAACTTTTTTTCTTCTATTTTTCAACTTGAGTTGACTCGGATGAAATTTGAGTCGATTGGATGACAACTAACTGAAAAATACTGAATATTTTCTACGTGAGTGGCTTTTTGACTTCAACTTTTGAGGACTTCTTCCACCTAGATTTTTATGATCTTTTTCATCATGAAGGCTTGCAAAAACTTTTTGTTTAAAGTTTATTTGAGCATTTAAAATCATTCTATTCCTTGACTTAGCTTTATTTAAGAAGATTTCTCCTATGGATATTTTCTTTATTTTCAGTACTTGAAAAATTTTATATTTACTCATGAATACATGATTAGTAATATAATCATTCAAAATTTTAGAATCATCAAAATCAATTATAGGATCAACACACATCTTCATATTCATAAGTTTTGGATCATGAATGTCTTATTCTGTGTGATCTTCTATTAATACAATCTCTCTAATTTCTTCCATAAACTATGGACTTTAGTCTCTATAGCAATATGATGAAAAATACTACCATCTATCTATTGACTAATTAATCCAACTATCTTTTAATCTATATTCTTCTCACTCTTGCTGAGTTTTCTCACTTGGTTTCTTACTATCCCCTTCAATGGAGTCATATAAATCTTTCAAAATAATAAATCTTCTATTTGAGGCTTTCAAATAAAATAATTAAAAGATATAAGTTTTACTATACTTTCATTTATATGTTCTTTCATTTAATCCATACAAGAAAATTCAACCAGTAACAACTTTATTATGATGCCACTTTGTTGGAAAAACTACAATCATGAATAATAATATTTCAAACTTCTTTTCTCTTTGTGCAATTAAATGAGATATCACTATAATTTATCAAGCAACAATAATCTCTATGATCTACTCAAATAATTAAAGTAAACTAATCAAGGAACCAATAAAAGAAGGCACCATATTTTTAATATGAATTTTTTTGATGTGAATCTTCTACTATCTAGAATAATAAGATTACTGCATATTTTTTTAGATCAACTAGAGACTATATAAATATATCATCAAATTAAATCTTAGTTTTATAATAAAAATAATCATCATTAATAAGAAATTCAGTAATAAAAAAGATAACAGATCTAATAATGTATGGATGCTTGAAATAATCAATTGAGAAGGTTTTTCAAAAATCAAAATATTGAATTTATAGTTCTTGATGTCAGAATAATATATTAAAATTTTATTAAAATTGAGATAAAATCAATCATTGGACACAATAATTCTTTTTATTTAATTTTCTTTTGCTTGCCCATTCCTCTCTATGCCACTGCCTCAGTTTTCTGCACCGCACCCTTTTGTTCACTCCCTATTTACTGCACCAAAGGCTACATTTCTTCCTTTTTTTCATTTTAAAAAATATAGCTCCCACAAGAGGTGGGACCACACTTGTTAACCTTTTTTTGGGTCTTCTAAAGTTCAAATCAGATTCAATGTAAATAAAATTTAGTAGTCAAGGATATGGAGAGTGTGGGTTAGGCAATCTATATCATGTAAAATATTAATTATAAATAGCCTAAAAATATATATTTATATTTTGTATATCACATGGTACTTGTGGCAACACAATGCTTGCTATAAGTTCACAAAAACACCTAGGTTTTAGGCCTTAAATGCCTCTCATTTAGGGGTGGCAATCGGGTCGGGTCGGGCCATAAATGGGTCGGGTCATAAACAGGTCGGATCAGAAAATCGTCAACTCAAATCCGATCTATTTATTAAACAGGTCAAAAATTCAAATCTGAACTTAACATATTTATTAAACAGGTAATCTGATCTGATTCGTTTAACTTATTTATTAAATAGGTCAAATTAGGTTAAATAGGTTAAACGGATTAAACAAGTTAAACAGATCGGGTTAAATAGGTCAGAAATAGGTTAAACAAATTTTAAATAGGTTAAACGGATCTTAAATGGGTTAAAGAGGTTTGATTAAATAGATCAGAAATAGGTTAAACAGGTTAAATAGGTTATCTGACTCAATCTGATCTGAATATTAAATGAGTTAAATGGGTTAAATGGGTTAGATATCTAAGACTCAAATCTGACCCACTTATTAAATGGATTAAATGGGTTGATCCGTTTATAATCCAAATCTATTTAGCCTAAATCCAAACCTATTTATGATGGATCGAATACGAATCGGATTGGCGGATCGAATCATATTTTGCCAGCCTTACTCTCATTCCCATCCAATTTATACTATCAATACTTCAACTATTCCCATTATAACATAAATAAATAATTAGGGGAAAATAGAAAAATATATTCAACTTAGGCTATTCATCTTTTAAAATCTCATTAATCTTGAAAAATAAGATGATACTAATTGTTGAGTGGCTCCAAAAAGAACTATTTCTGACCCTTTAGCCATAGCAAGAGTTTTCTGGCAGTAAGATCTGATCTTATCGATTGTCGTGCCACCAATGGGCACTTACAGGAAGAAATAGAGATTAGATGAGATTATATTTTTTTCTCACCAATTTAGACAACATTTGGGAAACTTTATTTTTTTTTGCATGATTTTATATTTTTTTTTCAAATTCAGATGACATTTGAAAAATAAAATTAGTTTTTTTTTTTTTGCATTGTTTCATTTTTTTTTGATGGATCGCAAAGGGATCAACTTTTCCCATTCATAGTTTTTGTGCTTTTTTTTTTCCATTCTTGGTTTAGATTTAGATATGGATAACTTTTAGTTAACTTAAAAGAAATAGGAATACACTTTTTTCATTTTTCTATTTTTCCTAGATCTTTTAGTGGAACTTTCTATGATTTTTTTCTAATTTTTCATGATTTTGGAGGGAGATAGAGTTTTCTCTCCTATACATTTAATAGGTATATAGAACTTTAGATGTAAATTTTAAAATAAAACTAAATAAAAAATGCCACAAAGAGAAATTCTAGAATTGGACAATCCTAACAAAAGGAGAGTTCAAAAAATTAACACTAAGGATAGGAAAAGTTTCCAAAATGGCGGAATGCTTCTCCTCCAATTAGGGAAGATTGCTGCTTCCAAAATTCTAAGTTTTTAGGATAAGGGAACTTTTTGGTGAAATCCATTATCTCAAATTTAAAGTAGTTGTTAGAATGATTGGGAGAGATGGGAGAGATGCAATTATGAATCCTAGGCTATCCAAATGAATAGAAATATATGCATCCAAATAGGATATAAAGCGTATTAAGAAACACATCAAATTTAATATATTTACTCTACCTTTTATATAGTAATTTTTGTTGATTTTCTCAACCATGAACTGCACAGTTGTTCTCATCATCTAAACTAAGCATTAAGTAACTCATCACTAAAGGTGCGATTACTAATATTTTAGAGGCTAAACATCAAGGGTGATAGTGGATTAGTAAAGTAAGATTGTATTTGGGCTAGCCCAATGTCAGTACAAAAAACTCCTAATCCATACTCAAATCTTTTATGATTGGGTTACTCAAAATTGAGCTAATTAGGTCTGCAAAGTTGATTGGTTTCTAACCAAGTTATCCAAAATGACTCATCGGTTGGGAGACAAACTTATATCTCCACAAGAGATCCTAGTTTCTTCATGAAATGAGATACCTTACTCCCAATAGCTACCCTCTGTCTCTCTCTCCATTTTTTTTATTTTTTTTCTTTTTTTCTTTCTCTTTTCCTTCTTTCCTTTTTCTTTTTCTTCCTTGTTTCTTTCCTGTTTCTTTTCTTTCTTTCCTTCTTCTTTCTCTTCTTCATTTCTTTCTTCTTGTTCTCCCTTTCTTTTTTTTTTTTGTCTTTCTCCCCTTCTCTCTTTCTTTAGTTCCTTTTGTTCTCCCTTCTTTTATTTCCATTTTCTTCTTTTTATTTTGTTTTTTTCCTTTGTTTTTTGCGTTACCTTCCACTGTCTTCTTCTTCCTTACGCGAACATCTACCTTGTCCTGGTTCTTCTTTTCTCACATAAAAGAGATGAGATGGCTAGGATGTCCCCCTATTGCTAAGAATTAAAGCTATGTATAAAGTCACCCATTTATAATTGGATAATCCTAAGTTGACTAGAAATGGACCCAACTTTAAAAATCCATCAGATTCTATTTACGGAGAGTAGGTTGATTGGTGTAGATTTAGGCCCCAACTTGAACCCACTATTAATTGGATTCATTTGAAGCAATCAAGTTTGGACTTTGACTGGATCTAAATTGTGATCTGATTGAGTAGCAGTTATAGATCTATATCTAGATTTAAGCTAAACTCAACTCGTTATCATATACTTTGTGATATATGGCTATCCGCTTGCTGACCTTCTATACATTCTTTTAGATGAGCATTAGGGGATTTGAGAATACGGAAAAGAGAGAGAGGTAAATCCCAGCTTTTCACCCTTTTCTTTGTATGTTAAATTTATCGATCTAGGGTTAGATTTCACACCTGATTTGATTTTATTTTGTTCAGATTTGATATTTCATCATTGAGATCTTAGGGTTTGAATCCTTTTTTAGGGCATTTGACTAGTGTTTTTAGTAAGTCGGGCAATCTCCTCTAAATCTATAAGTTCTCGTTCTTGATTCAATTTGATCTCTCATTATATTTGTACCTTTTCTAATAAAATCCTAAAGTAATCTTGGATCTTAGCATTTGATTTTATGGACTTATTGGTGTTTCTAAGAATAGTATGGTGTACTTTTGTAAATTAATTGTTCCATTGGGTTCAAGCACCATTTATATACATTTGATGCTGTCAAATGCAATGGATAAATTCTTACCAAAAAGAAAGCAATGGTTAAAGAACCATTTGTGGAGTGCTGTATAAGATCACTATTTTAAATGGTTTTGTTGGTTATTGAGAAGAGTTGAATGCAATCATATCAATTCACAGCATGGCATGTAGTCCCTCAATCTATCTTGTGATCCGTCTATTAGAAGATGTTTCATTGTGTATTAGCAAAATAATAATAAGATAAGGTGGGCATGAGCATGGCATAAGATAGTCCAAGACTAGCTAGGTTGTTATAATTAGGCATGTGCATGGTTGAGTTTAGGTTAGTTTAGGATCAATTTTTAAACTGAACCGATCTAAATCAGTCTCCTAAAACCAAAACCAAAACCAAAACCAAACCGACTACATGAAAAAATCAATTCAAATCTATTCAAAAAAAAAATCAGCTCAATTCAGTTTATCAGGTTGTAGGCTATTAATATTGGAATTCTATCAAATAGATAGCTTATGGAATAGACAACTTTAAACCGAACTAAGCCTTTTTTTTTGGTTTCTAAAATCTTTAAATCGAAATCAATCTGAATTTGAAAAAAATGTGATCCAAACCAAATCGAAATTAGCAGTTCGATCGGTTTTATAGTTTAACTGGTTTGATTGCACATTTGTAGTTAAGATAATGAGTTCTTGTGTTAAGTCTAGCCAAGGAAAACCTTCTTGGAATTTTATGGTGACACCACTTTGGGTCCAAAGAGAGTTATATCAATTGTTGAATTGGAAACTTTGATAGGTGTTGAGGGATGTATTTGATTAGTCCAATGATTGTTACAATTAAATGATCAAACGATCATGATAGTAAAGTAGAAATTTTGTCACAGTATATTTATTTATTAGATTGATATCAAGGTATAGTAAATAACATACGCATGTCTCGTAATTTTAATCATTTATGCAATCATGAAGTTCAAAATTGGATCGAGTTATCACTCTATGGAATTTTAACGATCGGTTTACCTGATTTTAAGATGGGCCAACCACCTCAACCCTTCTTGTAATATGCACTTTGACATATGACATGAGAATTTGAGAACCTACAAAGTTAATTTGCGTAACTAATAACTGGCATGACAGAGTCCGAGTGGATCTTAAAGTTTGATTTGAAATTGACCTGATTAGTGATTTAATTGCATGCTTTATGCCAGTTCTTATATGAGCAGGGCCAAGAAGTTGATTATCTTACATGGCTTTTAACATTTCTCGTGAATAGAACTTATAGAGCTACCAGACTATTGATTTTAATAGCTTTTGCCATATGGACCTCCATCTATTTCCCAGGTGCTTCTTTATTGATTGTATATGCAATAAGCTTTGCCAAAGTATACCTGCACCTATTTCCTCTGAGTGCCTATATATTATTGATTGTCTCGGTAATTGGGTTTGCTAATTGGACTTACGCCTATTCTTCCCTAAGTGCCTCTTTAATTGATAGTCTAGGCAGCAAGATTTTGCTTATGTATGAAAAGGATTTTGAACTTAAACAGATGAGGCCTTAAAATGGCTTTTAGACCTTAGCAGATATGAGGTTTACTAATCAATATGCGTAAAGTGGCATATGAGGATGTAAACATTGCATAAAGATACCCTACCATGTAACATCTTGCCTATGTCATTTCATAACGGATGGTTTTATAATGGATGGTCCATGCATTTGAGGCACATAATCAATTTAAATTTCTATTGTTTATTTAACATTGTGCTCCCAAAACTCTAAATTTTGGCGCCTTTCTACTAAAGTCCATTATCTCTAAATTAGAGGAGTTATGAGACAAATTGGAGAGTTTTTCAACTATTCATCCATCTAGTTGCTAATTTTTGGATTTTTTGAGATGATTATAACTATGAATCAAAGGCTATACAATGAATAGAAAATACAGGCATCCAGACAAGATATGAAGTATGTAAGAAACATGATAATTTAAATATATTATACTTCACCTTTATATAGTTATTTTGTTCATTTATCAACCATAAATTATAAAGCCATTCTAATCACCTAACTAAGCTATAAATAACTAATAACTCAAGGTGCAATTACTATTGTTTTAGATGCTGAGAGGTAGTGGTTGAGTCAAGTTGGTTGTGTTCAATTCAGCCCTGGTTCGGGTCAAAAATTCATAATCCAGGCTTGAATATTTATGATTGGGTAACTCAAAGTTGAACAAATTAGAACCGAGCACTAATCAGTTCTTAACCAAGTTATCCAAATTGACCCATTAGATTTGGGAGCTGAACTTAAAACATCCTTAAAGAGTCTTTGTTTCTTAGAATGGGACACCCTACTTTCAAGCCATTGTCTTGGTTGAGTGCTGCAGTAGCGATCCCCCTTCTCTTCTCCATCTTTTTTCCTTTGTTTCTTTCTTTGGTTGTTTTCATTTTTGTTTCTTTTCTTTTTTTTATTTTCTTTCTTTTTCTTTCTTTCTGTGTTCCTTTTGCCTCTTTCCATCTTTTTTTTCCTTTCATTTTCTTCTCCCTATCCTCCATCTCTCCCGCATCTTTTTTCCTTTATTTATTTCTTTCTTTGGTTGTTTTCTTTTTCTTTCTTTTTTTCTTCTTTATTTTTTCTTTTTT
>KE505154.1:248496-274267 GCA_000441515.1 Elaeis oleifera | reverse complement strand
ATATATATATATATATATATATATCCATGGAAAGAATCTTTGGACTCGATGTGGACCACGTGAAATGAATCTACAAATGATCCAAGAGGATCCTTGGACTTGATATGGATTACTTTAGCCACTATAAGTAAGAACTAGATAGAATTTAGGAGCAAGATCCACCACATTAAGAAGCCGAATTGCATGTCAACCTTCAGGAAGCCATAACTTGGTCATAGGATATCTAATTAAGATGATTTTTTTAATTAAGTATCTTTTTGAGATCTATAACTTTATAGATCTTCCATCATTTTGGCCTCAAAATAGACTAATTAAAATAAAAATTTCTTTTCAAGAAAAATTTGCTCAAAGGTTAAATTTCAATCTATGAAAATTAGGTAGAGTGATGGCAAAAAAAAATTTATTTACAAGTCAAGATCTATCTCCTACAAGATTTTAGTACCTTTTTATGATTCTTTATATACATCATATTTTTTTTAGAAATCTAGTCCTATTTAAGCTAGGAAGAGGCAACCCAACTTATTCAATTGTGGACATCTTTTTAGAAGATAAGAAGAGGAATCCGATCTGAATATGTAAGGATAGACCTCACTATTATAAATAAGAGTTATGTATCTCAATTTATGGTATGAAAATTAATTAATGAAAGAAAGAGGGACTTAATACCTACTTTTGCAATTCGTCCATCATTTTTTTTTGAGAGAGACAATTGAGTTGAGCAAGTTGAGGTAAACCTTTCTTCTCCCCAATCAGATCAAGTTGGTATCAGAATATTGGTCCTCTATATCTGTGGGGGGGGCTTTTAGTACATGATCCAGATATGCAAATAATACAAGTAATTAGGACAAGAGCTATCTATGCTTCAAGTACATTGAAGGACATACAAATATGACTACTGGTTCTTTCATGATGGATGATGAGATAAGAGATGTCTCACATAACTAGAGAGAAATATTTTTCAACTCATCGAGATCATCTCCACATCAGTGGTACCTTCAATTCCTGTCGCGAAGCTGTCTTTAGCATTTAGAGAAAAAAGATCCTCCATCCAATGAGGATGAGCAACCTAGAGGTATGTAAAATCTCCCTCTTCGACCATTTAAAGTTGAAGCTTGAATTGAGATCTCTATATATGATGAAACAATTGACGTAGAAAGGCTAGGTAACTGACTATACCAGTTAGGGACCTACTTTATTATTTATAGATATTCTAGTATCTAGAAAGTAGCTTTTGCTCATCTTAAGTTTCTAGTCATGCTTTTATGTGGTGGAATTCATACATGAAAAATAATGATATTTCTAATCTGATGTGGAACAAATGAAAGGGTCTAATCAAGAAGTAATTTTACCCAATCAGTCATGAGGAAGATCAGTGGATTAACTAGCAGTACTTGCAGCAGAAGTATGATCAATTTATCCAGAACTATACTACTAAGTTCCACAAGCAAGCAATCTCTCTCAGAATCTCCATCGACGATGATCATATAGTTTCTATAAAGTACATTGGAAGTCTTCATCAGAACATCTGAAAGGAGCTGAAGCTTTTCAAATTTGAAGATATCAATGAAGCTAATGTGAAGACCATGAGAACAGAAGAGAAGAATCATCCTAAGGAAGACAAGAAGGATAAGAACTAAGAAGCATATCAACATAACTCAAAAAATTTATTATGATCATTGTAACCTTCATGGACACATTAACGAGAAGTATTGGAAGCTTCATCCTGAATTGAAATTGAAGGATGATGATTCTGAGAAGAAAGAGAAGGAAGAGAAGGTGTTCCTTAATACTGTGGAGGGTAAGGAGCTATTTGAACTCAAGTAGGTAGATTCCAAATTGAGTTTGATGGCAAGAAACCCCTAGACAATAGCTGATTTTGATTTAGAGGCATATGAGGAACTTTTCCACTTGAAGATCTAGATGAAGCATTGCATCATTGAGGATTTTCTAGATCTTGAAAGCTAGAAAAACTCATCTCCAAAAATCTTATGTAGAAGATAGGGTTGCAGATCAAACCTCATCCATATCCTTATCCTCTCAGCTGGATTCAGAAAGATGTCAAATTAAAATCACCAAGTAGTGTGCTTTCAAATTTATCATCACTAAGAGGTATATTGATGAGGCAACTTGTGAAATAGTTTTTTGGATGTTTGCCAGCTTATCCTAGAGAGCTCATATCTTTAGGATTGTGATGTGGTCTTCTACAAGTGGCAAAAGAAGTACCATCTTATCAAGGATGGAAAAGAATTCCTGATCAATGCTTTCAAGCCACAAGAAAATGCAGACCTTGCAACTACTACTCAAATGAAGCAACTTATTAATATTTATAGCAAGTTTGTGATGATGGTATGAGAAGTCGATACTATTCATAAGAGGCCAAGCTCTCATCCTTTGGTTTATCAATTGATCAATCGAGATTGAGATTGGGGAGTCATCCAGTTGTAGTTGATAACAAGGAAGGATGGCAAGAAGTGTCCCTACCATGAAGTACAAATGCGAAAGCAGACCAAATGATTTATCAGAATTTGAGAGCAAAAATGACCAAGGTCAGAAATCATCTTTGAGCAGTGCTAGGTGGTTTAACCACAAGATAGGGAAGCAAGCATTTTCTACCTTCAGTTTGATTTAGTAAGAGGTAAATCTCTTAAACAAGGAGCCTTGATTCAAGAGGATCCTTGGACTCGATATAGACTATTTTGGTCATTACAAATAAGGACTGGATAGAGTTTAGAAGCAAGATCCACCATATCAAGAAGCTAAATCATATGCCAAATTTTAGGAGGTCATAATTTGCTCATATGATATATGAAGAAATAGGGCCATTTCAGAATGGATTGCCAAAGAGCATCTAAAAATTTCAATAATAATTCAATAAAAATTTTCTTCTTTTACCTGATTTGCAGTAGAATAGGGATCAAATCTCTAAAAGATTCTGAATCCAAAGCCTCGCAAAGGTTTGAATGAATAAATCATCTACTTCATGCGCATGTCAGGCATCATAGAAAAATGAGATGAAGCCACGGATTATTGTACCTTCACAAGACAGCAAAGAGGGAGGATAAAAACTTTGGTGTGACACCTCACACCTGGAAGTAGGAAACAAGCCTCTTCACACCATGGAGAAGGTGGACACCCAAAATCAGCATGCCAAGGGAGAGGGATCAGTTCCCTCTCTTGCATGCCTCTTCTCTCTCACTTTCTCACCTTAGCACATAATCTAATTATTATGCATTGATAGTTAGAGGTCTTTCTTATTTATAGATGATTTTTCATGACCCATTAGACTAGAAGTCCTAATTCAAATCTGATTTGAATTAATTCTTCTTTATCTAATAAGAAATTCTATTTGAGATAGGATAAGCGCCTAATTAGGCACCCCCATGCACCTCCACCTACACCCAAGTGTGTGGCGGCAACAACCAGCACCCCATCTTTCTTGGTCAGCCATGAAGAGACAGAGTCCCAACAAAAGTGGACTCTATGGATCCAATCCAAATATGAGTCAATTCGAATCCCATTCATCTGATTCGAACCAATTTCGAATAGATTGTCAATCCCAAACTGTTTAAGATTTAGAACCAAATTTAACTTAGATTTTTCAACCAAATTAAGTCTAATTAAATCAGAACTAATCTAAAATTAATTAGTATTTTAATTAATGAACATCATCATCTTTTAATGACATATCATTCGATAGTGAATATTTTTAAGAACTATTGGATAAATCCTCCTTTATCAATTATTTATAGTTTTAAGGACTTCATCACAACACAAAAGTTCTAACAAAGAAGATGTAACTTTGTAATGAAATATGCCAAAATAAATTTATTCAATAATTAAATGATTCATATACATATTATAAAAGGAGCATAATCGTCCACACGATTGACTTTAGGATACATTTTCTAATAACTTCCACTTGAACTAAAGCCAATCGAGGCAGTATCTTATACCCATCTTCCACTTATGATCATCGAACTCTTTGATCTCGAGAGCTTTAGTAAAGGGTCGGCTATATTTTTTTTTCATCGATCTTTTGAAGCTCGATGTCACCTCGATCTATGATCTCATATACAAAGTGATAGTGACGCAAAATATGCTTGGTACGCTGGTGTGACTTTAGTTCTTTTGCTTGAGTTATGGCTCCAGTGCTGTCATAGTACAGTAGAATAGAGCCATCAACAGAGGGTGTAACTCCAAGCTTGATGATGAATTTTTGCAACCACACCTCCTTTGTATTATCAGATGCGGTAATGTATTCTGCTTCACATACAGAATCGGCCACAGTATATTGCTTGAAACTCTTTCATTATATTGCTCTTCCATTTAAGGTAAATATGTAGCCTGACATGCTTCTGCTGTCATCATGATCTGATTGAAAACTGAAATTAGATATCCCATAAGTTTCAAGTCAGTATTTCATAGATAAGCCATTGGTCCTTAGTATTTCTCAAATACTTAAGAATTATCTTCACAACCTTCTAATGATTTTCACCTAGATCAGATTGATATCTACTCACTACCCCTAGTGAATAGGCCACATTCGATCTCGTACATGTCATGACGTACATGATAGATCCTACTGTCGAAGCATATGGGATCTTATTCATACACTCTCTCTTTTGAGGGTTTGTCGGACAATCTTTTTTTGAAGAGAGTAATCCTATGACCTATCAGAAGATAATTTTTTTTGAAATTCTCCATATTGAATCATTTCAATATGGTATTGATGTATGTGGATTGGGACAATCCAAGCAACTTTCTAGATCTATCTCTATAGATCTTCATCCTTAAAATATATGATGCCTCTCTCAAATCCTTTATGAAAAACTGTGATAATAGCCACAGCTTTACACTCTGCAAAGTTGGGATATTATTTTCTATTAATAGTATATCATCTACGTACAGTATTAGGAAGATGACTATAGAATCATTAGCCTATTTGTAGATACAAGACTCTTCTCCATTCCTAACAAAGCTATACGTTTAATCACCTTATCAAAATGCATGTTCCAACTCCTAGATGCCTGCTTAAGTTTATAGATGGACCTATTTAGTTTACATGCTTTAGATTCATCTATAGATGTGAACCCTTCAAGTTATATCATATACACCTCTTCTTCCAACTCTCCATTAAGAAAATAGTTTTGACATCCATTTGCTAGATCTCATAATCTAAGTGTGCTACTATCGCAAGCATAATCTGGATGGACTTCAGCATTGTCAGAGGTGAAAACGTCTCGTCATAGTTAATACCATAATATTGACGATAACCCTTGACAACTAAATGGGCTTTATAGGTCTCCATCTTTCCATTCGCTCCTCTTTTCTTTTAAAAATCTAGTTGCACCCTATGGGTTTTATCCCTTTGAATGGATCAACTGGTATCCATACACTATTGATTTTCATGGACTCTATCTGAAATTTCATGGCCTTAAGCCACTTCTGAAAGTCGGGCCTTTGCATGGCTTCTATATAGGTGATTGATACTCATCATTTTTATTTAGTTCGATAGGATCTCCATCTTGGATCAAAAATTATAGTATTTATCTGGTTGATGCGGTACGCTATCGAATCTCCTTAATGGTGCCTTTACAGGCTTCAGATTTGATTCTCCAATCAAATTCGATTCTATGTGTGCCAGTTCTTCTACCTCATGAACTTCTCCAAGTTCAATTTTGTTGGCATTAGTTCCTTCTCTAAGAAACTTTTTTTCAAAAAGATTATCTTGTTACTGACGAACACCTTTTATTCATTTGTAAGGTAGAAGTAGTACTTTTAATTCTTTTGGGTACCCTACGAACAAGCATTTATCGGACTTTAGTCCAAACTTATCTGTCTTTAAATATTTGATATAAGCTGGATACCTCCAAATCTTAAGGTGTGAGAGTACCGGCCTACGTCCTGTTCATATCTCATATGAAGTTTTACTAACAAACTTACTTGAAACCTCATATAGAATATAGCGGGTAGTTTCAACAGCATATCTCCAAAAGAAAATTGACAGATTTGCAAACCCCATCATGGACTGAACTATATCTAACTGGGTTCTATTCCTCCTTTCAGACACCTCATTATGTTATGGTATTTCAGGAGGGATCCACTGTGAGAGAATCTCATTCTCCTCTAGATATGTCAGAAAATCTCAGGTGAGGTATTCACCTCCTCGACCTGATCGAAGAGTTTTAATACTCTTTTCAATCTATTTTCTACTTCATTATGAAATCATTTAAATATTTCAAATAATTTTGATTTGTACTTCATAAGATAGATATATCCATACCTCGATAGGTCATCTATAAATGTAATGAAGTAATAGTATCCTCCTCTGACACCTATGTTCATGGATCCACTTACATCACTATGTATTAGACCTAAAACACCACTGGCTCGTTCACTTTTTTTTTAAAAAGATGACTTAGTCATTTTATCAAGTAGATAGGATTCACAGGTCGGTAATGATTCACAATCATTAATTTCAAAGATACCCTCCTTGATTAACCTGTCTATCCTGTTCTTGTTCACATGACCTAACTTACAATGCCAAAGGTAGGAATCACTGATATTATTTATCTTAAGGTGTTTGTTTGATGTGTACATTACATCAACAGACTGTGATAATAAATATATATCATATTTTAATTATTCACACATAATTATAGTATCATTCACAATGATATCACAAAAATCATCCTTTATTAGAAACTTAAAATCAAGTGTGGCCAAAAAGCCTACAAAGATGACATTCATCAAAAAGAAAGGATAATAATGACACTCATCTAACATGATACTATTAGACTCAAAAACAAGCTACATAGTTTCTAAAGCTAGAACTGGAATAAGGCTTTTATCTCCAACATTCAGAAATCACTCATCTTCTCTAAATTTTCTACTGACCTGCAGTCTCTGTAACAAATTACAAATATTAATTGGACTTTCAATATCCAATACCCAGGTTGTAGTATCACAAACAGAAAAATTACAAGGAGTTATTATATAAATACCTTATGAAGCAACTGATTGCTTGTGTCTCTTGTTCTTTGGTCTGTTTAGGTCAAGAAAAGCTATATATGCCGGATAATTCTTTTTTTAATGACCCAACTTCTTATAAAAGAAGCATTCTACCTTGGGATCGGTGGCATGATTTTTTTGCACCTTCTTCTTCTTTTCTCTTTTAGAGGAATGACGACCTGCAGACGAATCTCCCACTATATGCACTGGCTCCTTCTAGAGTTGATGGTCCTTCTAGAATGTCTGCAACAATTCTAGCAAACCATGGTAGTTCACTGCATGCTTGGTCATTCTGTAATGACTCAAGAAGGGTAGGTAGGATTTCGATAGCGAGTTCAGTATAGCATCCTTGCCTAACTGTTCATATAACGGAAGTCAAGTTTGTTTAAATGTTCAATCTATTTGATAATGTATAATATATGATCGATGACTGATGCCCTTCTTGTATACGGATATTGAATATAGTGCAGGAGATTTTATATCTCTCTGCATCCTCAGATGTGTCGAAGGACTTATTCAACATTTGAATCATATCCTCTGGTTGTGCATCCTCGAACTTATAGCTAAGTTCATCATTCATAGCTATCCTCATAATACAACGTACCATCGTGCGGTCATAAAGCCACTTCAAATAAGTGTCTCTTACAATATGGGGTGCATTAGCAGTAGGTTCTTTAGGCGGTGGATCTGTAAGCACGTACAGAATCTTTTCATGCTCTAAGACGATCTTCAACTTCTAATACCAGCTATAAAAGTTGTATCCAGTAAGCTTGTCGCTATCCAACAGCGAACGGAGCGATAGAGTATTGGCCTTAGTTGAAAAAAAGAACATAAACCTATTAGTATATGAATTATTTTAATCCTAATGATATGAACTTTAGTCTAAAGATTCTCCCACTATTTTATATAAATTAGTAGCTTCTTCTCCAATTTAAAAAATTACATTAATTTTTAGCAGATACTAGAATCCACATAGACTGCATTCAGACTCGAGTGTGGCTCGACCAATCCTAGCACATCCATGGTAGGTTCATAACCAATTATTTCTCTAAACAACTTTCAGCAATTAGGTTTTGCCTCAGGCATCTCTTCAGTAGGCGGTGGCACCTCCATTAAAATCTTAGTTAGGTCCAACCATTAATATGACTACACCAAGCACATCTAACAAACGAATATCCTGGCCCAAGTGTGGCTTAGCCAATCTAAGTATTGATCTGAAGGGCACAAGAAGATAGTCACATGATGAATGATAATTCCAATATCCAATAGACATCAGACGTGTGGCACCTCCAATGCTTATTTAGAATATTAAACTCATTATCACGTACCTCAATGAGAGGCAATGAACAAGTTATCCCTATAACTATATCATTTTAAAGATCTAATAATTTAGAAAATTTGATTTAATAATTTAAGAATAAGAGAAGAAATTGATCTGTAAGTAGTAAATCTTCCCACTGACTTCATCAAGTCATGAAGAGTACTTTATACAAGCTGATCTAAAGATACCTAAATCAGTCATACTGATTTATCTTAATGACATGGATCAGCTCAAATCGATTAGTGACCTAATCAAATATAATATACCATGTTGGCCAGATAAGTGAGATCGGTGGGAGGGATATGCCATTAACTCGCCATAGACGCCATCTAGGTGAGTAGCTCTCAATTAATAACCATCGATCAAAAATTATCAAACTTATCTTAGACACTAATTGGTTAATTAGTTTCGATCTGGTCTACTAGAAGATTTGGACTTAACCACTGAGCCATAATCATGGTCCATTTAGTAAGGTCAAAAAGTATAGACTTGATCAAGCTTCAACTATTGAGGTTGATCTAGAAAAATTTCTGACCTAATCTAATTCAACTCTTGATTAAATTTAATCAATTTTTTTATTTAGTTCATATATGTTTCTAACCCTAGGTCTAACCCAATAGGAGGATCTGATTCATGCTAACCCATTGTCCATCGATTTATGTGGTGTTATATAATCTTTAATTCTCAAATCTAGATTATTTAAACTTAATTTCAAATTAAGTATGTGAAACGTGTGTTTCAATTTATAGAACTATTCTACTAGAATTTCAAGTGAAATATTCTATATGTTTCATATCCTGAAAACTAATTTTTATATATATGTTTAATAATTAAACATACATAATTATGATCTAAACTTCATATATACATCACATGTATCATGATAATTTTTAGATCACTTTCAATTATATCTAATGTAACACGCTATTCAGATTTTAAAATAATTTTTATATCTAAATTTATCTCATTATAATTAGTCATAAATCATTTTAGATCTAATCTAAACTTATTTATGATCAAAATAATTTATAAAAATCTATTCACTATTTTTTTTATTAAATAAGATTATAATGATATCCTTATACGTCATAAGAGAACCTATCGAATGGACATGAGAGGGACTTGAATCTCTTCTTCCTCTTATGATCGGACGGTCTAGTGATCTCATCAATCTGAGTATTGGGCTACTAAGATCTGAAATCTAATTTCAAATAAAATCATATCTACATATAATTTATCAAAATAAAATAAGTATAAATATGATATTGATCATATCAACCATGTTCTTCATCTAATCTAATCAGATTTAATACATCATATACATCATATCAGATCTGAAACTTAATTTATATAGGTTATAAAATATTTAAATTAGATCTAAAATTATATAAAAAATAATTAGATGCACATATGGACACATAAAGATTAATTTCTGGTTAGATCTATTTTGACGTTGTGCAGATTTTTGATAGAAATTAGATCTAAAAATCTATCAAAACAGATTTGATTCAGATCTAAAATAAGTCTAAATTTTAACTCAAAATAATAATTAAAATTTTTTATTAAAACTAATTTAAATAGATCTTTTAAAAGAGATTGTTATTTTAATAAAAATCTATAATAATAAAATTCTGTTATAATAGATTTATAACAAACCTTAACCAACCATTGATTAGGATCATGTAATCTAATCAAAATCAGATCATAAATTTATTAAATAGATTTAAAAATGATTTAATGTCTAACATAAATTTTAATCACATACTCTATATAAATCAATTAGAAAAATCAGTTATGCATCCATATATCAAAACCTAGCTTTGATACCAGATTGAAGAAAATAGGGCCATTTTAGAATGGATTGTAGGGAGCATCTAAAATTTTTATAATAATTTAATAAAGTTTTCTTCTTTCACCTGATTCACAGTAGAATAAGAATCAAATTCTTAAAAAATTCTGAATCCAAAGTCTCGCAAAGGTTTGAACGAACAAACCTTCTATTCGCACGTACGCCAGGCTTCGCAGGAAAGCAGGAAGAAGCCATAGATTTTGTACGTTCACAAGATAGCAAGGGCGAAGGATGAAGAACTTTGGTGTGACACCTCACACCTAGAAGTAGAATGCCAAGCCTCTTCATGCTATGGAGAAGGTGGACGCCCAAAATTAGCACGCCAAGGGAGAGGGACTGGTTCCCTCTCTTGTATGCCTCCTCTCTCTCTCTTTCTCATCTTAGCACATAATCTAATTATTATGCATTGATAGTTAGAGATTCTTCTAATTTATAGATGATTTTTTATGACCCATTAGACTAGGAGTCCTAATTTAAATCTAATTTGAATTAATCCTTTCTTTATCTCATAAGGAATCCTGTTTGAGATAGGATAGGTGCCTAATTAGGCGCCCCCATGCACCCTCACCTACATCCAAGTGTGGGTGGCAATAACCAGCACCCCATCTTCTCTTGATCAGCCATGAGGAGAGAGAGTCTCAGTAAAAATAGATTTTAAGGATCCAATCCAAATATGGATCAATTCGAATCCAATTCAAACCTGATTCGAATCAATTTTGAATAGACTGTCAATCCCAAATTATTTAAATTTAAATTAAATTTAACTTAAATTTTCAATCCAATTAAGTCTAATTAAATCAGATCTAATTTAAATTAATTAGCACTTAAATCTAATCTCTCATAGACTCTTTAGATCATAGATCAAATCTTGTTCATCTCCAGAATTAAATCTGAACCTCATGTCTAGTGCTAGCTTGATATAGTCAACTATTTAATCTTATATGACCCATAACCTCATTCTCAATCAAGTTAATCTATTTGTTCAATCAAGTTATGTACTTCAAATTGAACATATAGACTTAAATCAATTCTTTCCTACGTCACTTGACTTTGTGCGTGACTCCATAGGTTCGAACACTAAGTTGGTAGCATAAGAACCATTTTCTATACTAATTAAAATTATCATCTAGCAATGATTTTTGATATCCGAATAGGTCGAATATTTGTAAGACAATATTCAAGAACCTATGCATATAGTTACCGCATAATTCATCCCTTTGACCCTGAATGCTCTAAGATGATTTAGGGTTAAACTGTCAATCCTGAAGAATCATTCTCATCGTATTCAATCTTTCAAATCCATCACATAGATTATCCTGATCAAGATTTTACTAAATTAACATATAGTGATGTATCAGCTCCTATAATCCAGAGAGATCAATTCCATCTTGATCCACATATAAATTTTACAAGTATTTGACTGTACTCAGTAGCCTTCCGTCACTATATTATAAATGCAGATAGTCCGGCATCAAATACAGTGAGTTGTTTGCAAGTCACTATAGTAATCTCAAGTCTGAGGGACACTTATGCTAATACGCTTTGCAAGTTGCTCTTGACAGTAGAGCGCTTAGCAGGTGAGTTACTTGTTCCGTGATGATGTACTCCTATATCTCACCTGTATGTCATACCAATATCTCTACGCTCCTTAGTTAAGAGGACAATCAATCTAAATGGCACACAACGACCTTCACTCGATGAACTCATCATCCTTTAATAACGTATCATTTGATCGTGAATATATTTAAGAACTATTCGATAAATCTTCCTTTATCGATTACTTTATAGTTTTAAGGACTTCATCACAACATAAGAGTTTTAATAAGAAAAATATAATTTTATGATGAAATATGCTGAAATAACTTTTATTCAATGGTTAAATGATTCATATATATATTATAAAGGAGCACAATCGTCCATACGATTGATTTTAGGATACATTTCTAATAATTTTACTTAAACTAAAGCTAATTGGGACAGTATCTTATACCCATCTTCTACTTATGATCATCAAACTTTTTGATCCCGAGAACTTTAGTGAAGGGTCGGCTATATTCTCCTTTCTATCGATCTTCTGAAGCTCGATATCACCTCGATCCATGATCTCACGTACCAGGTGATAGTGATGCAAAATATGCTTGGTATGTTGGTGTGACTTTGATTCTTTCACTTGAGCTATGACTCCAGTATTGTCACAGTACAGCAAAACAGGGCCATCAACAGAAGATGTAACTTCAAGCTCGGTGATGAATTTTTGAAACTATACCATCTCCTTTGCAGCATCGATGCAGCAATATATTCTGTTTCGCATACAGAATCAACCACAATATGTTGCTTAAAAATCTTTCAGTCTATTGCTCCTCCATTTAAGATAAATACGTAGTCCGACATACTTTTGCTATTATCATGGTCTGACTGAAAATTGAAATCAGTATATCCCACAAGTTTCAAGCTAGTATCTCCATAGTTAAGTTATTGGTCCTTAGTATTTTTAAATACTTAAGGATTGTCTTCATAATTTTTCAATGGTTTTCATCCGAATCTAACTGATACCTACTCACTACCCCTAGTGAATAGGCTACATCCGATCTCATACACATCATGGCATACATGATAGATCTCATTGCCGAAGTATATGGGATCCTACTCATACACTCTTTCTCCTATGGGATTGTCGGATAATTTTTTTTGGAGAGAGAAATCTCATGGCCTATCGAAAGATAGTCTTTTTTGAAATTTTCATATTGAACCATTTCAATATAGTATCAATGTACATGGATTGGGACAATCTAAGCAACCTTCTAGATCTATCTCTATAGATCTTCATCCCCATAATGTAAGATGCCTCTCCTAAATTCTTCATTGAGAACTGTGATGACAGCCACAGCTTTATACTCTACAAAGCTGGGATGTCATTTTCTATTAATAGTAGGTCATCTACATACAGTATAAGAAAGATGACTACAGAATCGTTAGTCCATTTATAGACATAAGGCTCTTCTCCATTCCTAAAGAAGCTATACATTTTGATCACCTTATCAAAATACATGTTTCAACTCCTAGATGCCTGCTTAAGTCCATAGATGGACCTATTTAGTTTGTACACCTTAGATTCATCTGTGGATGTGAACCCTTCAGATTGTATCATATACACCTCTTCTTCCAGTTCTCCGTTAAGAAAATAGTTTTGACATCCCTTTACCAGATCTCATAATCTAAGTATGCTGCTATTGCAAGTATAATCCGAATGGACTTGAGCATTATCACAGGTGAGAACATCTCATCATAATCAATACCATAATGTTGACGGTAACCTTTGGTAACTAGACGGACTTTATAGGTCTCCACATTTTCGTCCGCTCCTCTTTTCTTTTAAAATCCACTTGCATCCTATGAGTTTTATCCCTTCCGGTGGATCAATTAATGTCTATACACTATTGATTTCTATAGACTCCATCTCGGATTTCATGGCCTCAAGCCACTTCTGAAAGTCAGACCTTTGCATGACTTGCATATAGGTGATCAGATCCTCATCATCCTCATGTAGTTTAATAGGATCTCCATTTCAGATCAAGAAATCGTAGTATCTATTCGATTGATGCGGTACTCTACCAGATCTCCTTAATGGTGCCTCTACAGGATTCAGATTCGATTCTTCAACCAAATCCGAATCTGTGTGTACCGGTTCTTCTACCTCATAAACTTCTCTAAGTTTAATTTTGTTGGTATTAATTCCTTCTCCAAAAATTTTTTTTTCAAAAAGATTATCCTTTTGTTGACGAACACCTTTTGTTCTTTAGCGAGGTAGAAGTATTACTCTTTAGTTTCTTTTGAGTACCTTACGAATAAGCATTTATCAGATTTTGGTCCAAGCTTATCTGTCTTTAAATGCTTGACATAAGCTGGGCACCCCTAAACCCTAAGGTGTGAGAGCATCGACCTACGTCCCGTCCATATCTCATATGGAGTTTTATCGACAGACTTATTTGGAATCTTATTTAAAATATAGCATACAGTTTTAAGAGCATATCTTCAAAAGGAGATTGACAGATTTGCAAACCCCATCATGGACCAAACCATGTCTAACAGAGTTCGATTTTCTTTTAGACACCTCATTATGTTGTGGTATTCTAGAAGAGATCCACTGTGAGACAATCCCATTCTCCTCTAGATATATCAAAAAATCACTAGTGAGGTATTCACCTCCTCAGTCTGATCGAATAGTTTTAATTCTTTTTTCAGTCTGTTTTTTATTTCACTACAAAATCATTGGAACATTTTAAATGATTTTGATTTATGCTTCATAAGGTAGACATACCTATACCTCAATAGATCCTCTGTAAATGTAATAAAGTAATAGTATCTTCCTCTGGCATCTATATTCATGGGTCTACATACATCACTATATATTAGAACTAGAACATCACTGGCTCGTTCACTTTTCTTTAAAAGGTGACTTGGTCATTTTATCAAGTAGACAGGATTTATAAATCGATAATAATTCACAATCATTAATTTTAAGGACACCCACCTTGATTAATCTATCTATCATGTTCTTGTTCACATGACCTAGCCTACAATACCAAAGATAGGAATCACTAATATTATCTATCCTAGGGTGTTTGTTCGATGTGTATATTACACCAACAGATTGTGATAATATATATATATGCCATGTTTTAATTGTCCATGCATAATTATAGTATCATTCACAATGATATCATAAAAATCATTCTATATTAGAAACTTAAAATCAAGTTTGGTCAAAAGACCTACAGAGATGACATTCATCAAAAAGGAAGGATAATAATGACACTCATCTAACATGATACTATTAGACTCGAAAACAAGCTGCATAGTTTCTAAAGCTAGAATTGTAATAAGGCTTCCATCTTCAATATTCAGAAATCGATCTTCTTCTCTAAATTTTTTACTGATCTGCAGTCTTTGTAATGAATTACAAATATTAATCTGACTTTCGGTATCCAATACCTAGGTAGTAGTATCATAAACAGAGAAATTACAAGGAGTTATAATATAAGTATCTTGCGAAGCAACTGACTGCTTATTTCTTTTATTTTTTGGCCTGTTTGGATCAAGGAAAGCTATATATACCGGATAATTTCTTTTTCAATGATCCAGCTTCTTATAAAGAAGTATTTTGTCTAGTTTTTGTCGACTTTCAATTTTTTGCTCTGCTTTGGCTTGGGATCGGTGACATAATTTTTCTGCACCTTTTTCTTCTTTCCTCTCTTAGAGGAATGATGACTTACAGACGAACCTCCCACTACATGCACCGACTCTTTCTAGAGCTGATGGTCCTTCTCGAACATCTACAACAATCCTAGCAAACTATGATAGTTCACTGCAGGCTTGATCATTATGTAATGACTCAAGAAGGATAGATAGGATTTCGATAACGAGTTCAATATAGCATCCTTGCCTAACGGTTCATATAACGGAAAGTCAAGTTTGCTTAAGTATTCAATCTGCTCGATTATGTACAATATATGATCGGTGACTGACGCCTCTTTTTGCATATAGGTATTGAACACAGCGCAGGAGATTTTATGTCTCTCCGCATCCTTAGGGATCCCAAAGGACTCATTCAATATTTGAATCATATCCTCTGGTTGCACATCCTCAAACTTACGGTTAAGTTCGTCATTCATAGCTGCCCTCATAATACAACGCACCATCGTGCGGTCACTGAGCCATTTCAGATAAGTATCTCTCGCAGCACGAAGTGCATTGGTAATAGGTTCTTCAGGTGGTGGATCTGTAAGCACATATAGAATCCTCTCGTACTCCAAGATGATGTTCAATTTTCGATACTAGCTATCGAAGTTGGATCCGGTAACCTTGTCACTGTCCAACAGCGAACGAAGCGATAGAGTATTGGCCATAGCTGAAAAAAATATAAATCTATTAGTATATGAATTATTTTAATTCTAAAGATACAGACTTTAGTCTAAAGATTCTACCATTATTTTATACGAATTGATAGCTTCTACCTCCAATTCAAAGAATTACATTAATTCTTTAGTGGGTATTAGAATCCACATAGACTGTATTCAAACCCGAGTGTGGCTCAGCCAATTCTAGTGCATCTATGTGTAGGTTAACAATCAATTATTTCTCTAAACAACTTCTAACAATTAGGTTTTATCCCAGACATCTCTTCAGTAGGTGTGTGGCACCTTCACTGAAAATTTTGGTTAGGTCTAATCATTAACATGAGTACACCAAGCGCATCCAACAAACGAATATCCAAGTCCGACTGTGGCTCAGCCAACCTGAGCATTGATCTGAAGGACACAATAAGATAGTCACATGATGAATGATAATTTCAATACCCAATAGACATCAGGCGTATGGTGCCTCCAATACCTATTTAGAATATTGAACTCATTATCATGCACCTTAATGGAGGAAGGCAATGAACAAGTTATCCCATAATATTTTAAGGACCTAATAATTTAGAAGATTTGATTTAATGATTTTAGAATAAGAGAAGAAATTAACCTGTAAGTAGTAAATTCTCCCACTGACTTCATCAAATCATGAAGAGGACTTTATACAAGTTGATCTAAAGACATCTAAATCGGTCATACTAATTTATCTTAATGGCATGGGTCAGCTCGAATCAATTAGTGACTTAATCAAAATACAATCTACCATGTTGGTCAGATAAGTGAGATCGGTGAGAGGGATATTCCATTAACTTGCCATAGATGCCATCTAGGTGAGTAGCTCCCAATTAATAACTATCGATCAAAAACTATCAAACTTATCTTAGACACCAACTGGTTAATTAGTTTCGATTTGGTCCATCAGAAGATTCAGACTCAGCTACTGAGCCATGATCATGGTCCATTTAGTAAGATCAAAAAATATGGACTTGATTAAGCTTTAACTATTGAGGTTGATCTAGAGTATTTTCTGACCTAATCTAATTCAACTCTTGATTAGATTTAATCAATTTCTTTATTTAGTCAATATATGTTTCTAACCCTAGGTTTAACCCAATAGGAGGACTTGATCATACTAACCTATTGCCCATTGATTTAAGTGGTATCTTATAATCTTCAATTCTCAAATTTAAATCATTTTAAATTAATTTAATTAATATATGAAATATGTATTTCAATTTGTAGAACTATTTTATTAGATTTTCAAGCGAAGCATACCATATATTTATAGCATGAAAATTAATTTCATATCTATATTTAACAATTAAACATGCATAATTATGATCTAAGCTTTATATATATATCACATGTATCATGATAACTTTTAGATCACTTCTAATTACATCTAATATAACATGCTATTTATATTTTAAAATAATTTTTATATCTAAATTTATCTTATTGTGATGAGTTATAAATCGCTTTAGATCTAATCTAAATTTATTTATGATCAAAACAATTCATAAAAATTTATTCATTATTCTTCTTCATGAAATAGGATCACAATGACACTCTTATACGTCATAAGAGAACCCATCGAATGGACAAGAGAGGGACTTAAATCTCTTCTTCCTCGGACGGTCTAGTGATCTCATCAATCTGAATACTGGACTACTAAGATCTGAAATATAATTTCAAATAAAATCACATCTACATGTTATTTGTCAAAACAAATAAGCATGAACATGACATTGATCATATCAACCATGTTCTTCATCTAATCTAATCAGATTTAATGCATCATATACATCATATCAAATCTGAAACTTAATTTATATATATTATAAAATATTAAATTTAGATCTAAAATCATATAAAAAATAATTAGATGCACATATGAATACATAAAGATTAAGGATTGGATATGGTTCAGAAGCAAGATCACCAATATCAAGAAGTCGAATCATATGCCAAATTTTAGGAGACCATAATTTGATCATATGATATATGATTGAGAAGAAATTAGGTATCTTTTCGAGATCTACAATTTTGTGCTAGCTCTAAAGGGTTTAACTCAGACCAAAATTCTATCGTTTTGACCTCAAAACAGGCTAGTGAAACCGAAACTTCCCTTTTTGAAAAAGACTTTCACAGGGAGATATCTTTCAATCCGTAAAAATTAGATAGATTGATAGAAGGTAAAGTTGATTTACAAGTTGTAATCTATCTTGTATAAAATTTTAGCATTTTTTTCATGATTTTTTATATGCATCATATTTTTTTTAGAAATTTAGTTTTATTTAAGCTAAGAAGCAGAGTCCAAGCCAACTTGTTCAATTGTAGATATCATTTTAGAAATAAGAAGAAAAATTTGACTCAAATCATATAAGGACGGATCTCATCATTATAAATAGCGGCTATGTACCTTAGTTTATAGTATGAATAATTAATTAGTGAAGGAAGGATGACCTAATCCCTACTTTCGCAATTTGTCCATCATCTTTTTTTTTAAGAGATCTGAGTTGAGTAGGTTGAAAGAAATCTTCCTTCTTCCTGATCGAATCAATAAACATAGTCAAATTATCTAGATGATCTAATTCATAATTTCACATATGTCATGAACATCCACAAAGTCCATTATTTAGTCTTTGTTTAAATCAGTAGCCTTTAATCGATAACTCCATACCATAGTATTAATGTCACAAATTTCTAAAATTAACTATTCATCATTAAAATGTCAATTATCATCAAAAACTTGGAGAAAATAAAGTCCAAACCCTAATCTCTAGAGTTATAGATGTATCTAGGTATATTTAAGAACTGCCTGAAGAATTTTTTTAATTTTGACAGATAAGGTATTTAAAGTAAGTATCTAACAAGTATTGGTATCTAATATTCTTTTTAAGACAGACATGGCTTGCTATTTGAAGTGTCCATCCTCAATTGTAACTTTATAGAGTAGCTTCTTCAAAGTTATTTGTGGCTTGAGCCACACTAGTTAAGGTATTGAAGTTCCTTAGAGCCAATTGTTTTCAAAGGATTTGGGAGTACATTTGGTAAATTTTAGCTTCAGATTTGAATGTGTGGAAGTAGAGGGTGTGATTTGATTATAGAAGGTACAAGATTGATTGAGTGATGGGGATGGAGTAAAGAGAATGAAACCATTTGGGCTTTGAAAATTTGTTCTCATTGAGTCTTAGCCCCTGTGATTATGGACTAGCTAGACGTCTGCCTATTAGGACTTGCATTTAGGAGAGAAAATTTCATGGTGAATCCTTCGATTATTTCTGTGTTCTTAGTTGACTAGAAGTTACCTTTTGGGTCCAAGAACTCTAGGAAGTCTAACTCATGTGTACCATATAAATTGTTGTAGGAATATGAGATATTGTTTTAGGCTTGTTCAAATGCCTATGAAAGAGGTCAATGCAATATCACGGATCTGTGTTGATTTTGCCCATGGTTACAAATTTGGGTTAGGATTAGTTTATATTCAGCAAGTTTGATGATTGAAGTGAGCATTGCTAGAGGAAATGTAATTCAAACTAATTTGGGGTGGAAAATGCTTCACTTGACAATGTTTTGAATTTCTTCATGAACTATATTTTTCTAGGGCTGGAATGGGTTGGTTTGGTGAGGTTTGGCTTGGGTTAAGTAGGAATAACAAACAAAGCCTTGACCCTCATCCGACCTGAACCGATCGGTGATTGGGTCAAGACCTTTCTACAAATACCAACCTATGGGTCATGTGTCACCTAACTTAATCTTTATACAAGGCTGGATTCTTAGCATGTTCACCTACTTATCAGATCCAATCCTGATAGATTTTACAGGCTAGACTTGCAAAAAGACCAACCATTCAAGAAATTCTTATTTAATATCATGATTGAACCCAATTTAAATTGTCCGGCCCAAATAGAGCTCCATCCTCTAGTAGCCTGTTATTTGCTTATAAATTTGGTTGGACCCTGTCCAATCTCTCTCTCTCTCTCTCTCTCTAAAAAAGGAGAGTAGAGGAACTAACTTTTTGAACAAGTTCCTTTAATTTATTTTTGTATCCTTTGCTTGTCTTCAGCCTTTTCTATATCTGTTGTTAAGACAGTTGTTTCTGTCACTTTTCTTGTGTTTCATCTCACATCATGATCAGAAACCATTACATCCTAAGAATCATACATAAAAATGAGCTCAAACTCTAAAATTCAACCTTTTGTTTAACTGTAAAATATCTATCACATAGTTTTCTATTCCTTTTAATCTGTATAGTTTCCTTCTCAGCAGTTTGAACATGGCAACCCAAAAATTGCAGCTGTGGTCGCATCCTTTGCAATTGGATATGTATGTGATACCTTAATCTCTGACGGGAAGATACTTGGAGGTCAGTGGGTGTAACTGTAGATTACTTGGTATCAAAATTGCAGTCTGGCTTAGCCATTTTGTCTCTTGAAAGCAGGTACCACTCCAAAAACTGTCTCAAATAAGGAATGGTGGGAAGCAACTGACAAGCAGTTTCAGGCATGGCCGCGGACAGCTGGACCTCCGGTTGTTATGAATCCTATGAGTCGCCAAAATTTTATTGTTAAGTCATCTGAATCTTGAGGTGAAGTTAATTTGATCAAGCTTTCATCTGCTAGTTCCCTTCCATGATACTCCAAAAATATAAAACTCTTAATGATCAGGTATGACAAAGTTCTTGAGGAGTGCTGCCCATACTTAATTTGATGGTGATATGTTGTTGTTTGGTGAAAGAGATTTCTTTGTCCATAACTTTCTAAATATGAGGTTTTGTACTGGATATTCTATGAAATTTTCAAGTACTTGGAGTTCTTTCTGAAACTTCCAAATAAAGCAAATAAGTTATGTTACACTTTTAGCAAGGCCTGCAGAATTTTATAGTTTGCTGCTTGTTGAGATTTTGGTTTATGTTTATATGAAATTTATAACATAGTCTAAGACCATGGATGGCTTATCCTGCGACATCAAGCTGACAACATCACAAACCCTTTGTTCGAAAAATATGTGGAAGGGATAGGTCTGTCCACATAAGAGATGTCGTTTTGGCCAGAGATCTTTCAGGTTGGTGCTCAAACTTGTTGAATTATGCTGCCTATTTCACGAAGACCATCATTTGCTACTAATTTCATGGATTTTGTGAACTTTTGATTTTGCTGGATCCACGAGCATATACCTTACCTCGTCATGCCATCTATAAACAATCAGATAGCTTTCCTTTCTTCTTTTGTTTTTTTTTCCTCGATGAAACAATCAGACAGCTTTTCATACATCAATGCTTTTGTCGAGTTCAGGCTTTTCCAGAGATGGCGTGGATTATCAGGAAAATGTATCTCTTATGCTTCTAGTTCCAGTAGAGATTATAACATTAGTCTGGTAGGCTTTTTTAGCAGCTTAATTTCAATCATAATCTTACATTGACAGGAAATCTTAGGAGTATTATCATTGTAATGGTACGTAGTGGGTAGAGCAAAGGATGCATAAGTACAAAAAAGTGATTTAAAACATATAAAATGAAAAAGAGATAGAGGACGACCCAGAATCACATACAATATAGAAAGTAAGAGCTTAATATCTTTTCATCTTTCAGTGTGATCCTAAACAAATAATAATAATTAAAAAAAAAAAAACATGTAGCCGGGATCAAGGGATGTTGGTTGCCGGGAGGTGGGACTTGAAATGGAAATGGAAATGAAAATGAGAATAGCCGAATAGATGACTCCTATTCCAATCAATTGATTAAAGATTTTCATTTCAAATCCAATTTCAAAACGGTATAGATAGTGTTTGGATATCCAAATTTTATTCCTAAAATAGGAATATGAATTTTCAAAGAATAACTATTCTTTTTGTTATTTCAAATTTTTATTTGGTTGGAAATCTGGTATTCTAGTTCTTATTCTATTGCAATTAATGCAGTATTATTCCTATGCCTAGATGGTGCTCAGTAAAGACTTGGAATAAGCAATTTCATGGTTCATCATGGAATTGCTAAATTGGAGTTGTTTGGAATAAATCAGGATAGCCTACTACCATTTTTTATTTGTTTTGAGAAATAAGGTTGGACCATGGAATTGCTAAACCAAAATTGCCTGAAATTTAGGAGAATTTGTCGGAATTGCTAAATCAGGATGAGCTCAGATTCTCTGCTATGCTCCGCACGATGCGGTGCACAACGTACCATCCATCATGCGAAAGACGGCCGCACGTGGATGCACGCCCTTTGTGCTTGACCGTGTGCGGCCCTCCATCACATGATGGATGGGAAACTCAGTGCACCGTGTAATACGGTGCATAGTAAAAAATTCATATGAAATCAAGATGGTCCGTTATCATTTTTTTATTATTCAAAAAATAAATAAATAAATAAACCCTTATCCCATCCCGAATTTAAATATTCAAACACTACATGTGAGAATAGCCCAATCTGTCCAAAAGCCAATTCTGACTCTACCTCCTGATTCAAATCTCAATCCACCATTTAAAAACTATCGAAACAGAGCAAAGAAAGGATTAGGGTCACCAACCGAGAATCCCAGCGACCCGAGCAGCGCGACGGGGCCAGGAAGCAAGGCGCGGTGGCCATCGGGAGCCGCACGGCGTCGACAGGAACGGCGATGATCGGTGTCGCATGGGGCTTCCCATCGGCGATGACATCGCCCAGTGAGCAGCTGCGAGAACGACCGCCCTCAATGATCACGCTACTGGATTCTATCCTATGGTCAAATTTGGCGCTTTGACGGCCTCCTAGCCGGATTCCTTCGCGGCAGGACTAGCTTCGGGGCCAGGATCGGCCGGCGGGGAGCTCTCCTCCGTTGGGCGTCGAAGCATGGCCACTTCTCTGCCATGGAAGCTTCCGAGAGTTCGAGGTTCGGAGAGGACGAGAGACAGAGAGAAATAAGCATAGCATGGGGGAAGGAGAAGAGGATGAGGTCAAGAGAACCCCTCCTCGCTGCCACCGCCTCCGCCGATCTCATACAGTAGGAGGCTGGGCCTCCCGTCGATGAACCGGTCCACCTTGCCGTCTGTCTCAAGTCAGGTCCGACGCGCCCAGCGTGGCCATTGGTCGAGCTGGTGGATCGACACGATGGGGAACAGCCGCCCGATCGCCCACAAATCCGGCATCCAAGTGAAGAGTGAGAGATTCTACTTACGAAATTAATTATTTATTATGAATTGTTTGCTATTGTAGTTCTACTTGCTTATGTACATAATTTTTTGGTAAAAAATTATGTACTTGTTTATTTTGATATTTATACATTCTGGAATTGTTTGATTTAGGGCCAGATTTTAGACATTACTATTTTATGTGATGTTTTATTAATGGAATGTTTAACCTTTTCACTTATTTTATGAAATTATATTTCTATATGTTGTTATATAGAATCAGCACTGCTACGATGGTCTTATTCTTGATGATATGGGCCAATTATAAAATTAGTAACCATGCAACTTAACTAATATATCGTTTACTAAAATAATGTAATTAGTTATCATATTTTGTTATATCTTTGGTAAATAATTACTTATTACTAAAAATTTTAGGATGAAGTTGGAGAGAAGTACTTGCATAGATTAGTTGTCTAATTCAAGTTATGTTAATTTCAAATTTCTTAATATATATTTTTAATATAAATAAGATAAAATATCAAAAATAGATGAAAATAATTAATTTTTGAAGATTTTTAGTTTGGGGTAAAAATGATAATGTAAATTGATTATAGTTTCCATCTTTAAATGAATTAGAGGAACTATTCATTCTGATTTCAATTTCAATTTCGATTTTGACTATGAATTAAATGCTTCGGAGGACATGGCTATTCTGATTCCCATTCCAATTCATTCTTATTATGATTCTGATTTTAATTCTGTTGGTGAATCAAATGCGTTTTGAAACTTGGTGGAGTATCAGGATGATGGTGGGGTTGAAACATTATAATTATGTAGTTCAAGCGGTATGAGCTTATCGTTCGAGCGACATGATCTTCAAAGTTCGGTTCTGACTAGGGGTTGGTTTGGCAACTGTTTCTTGAGCATCTTACACAAAAAAAAAAAAAACTAATTTCTTCAGTATTCTTGCAATCATAATTAACCCGTTTTTAACCAAAAATAGTGAACTCTCAAAAAAAGCGTGAAGGCTAGTATTGAACTCAAGTTGCTGATGTATAATGCCCAATTTTACAAATCTAAAAACCTGTCACACTTTGCAGTCAAGGGTGTTTGTAAGAAGTGTAACACTTTGCAGTCAAGGGTGTTTGTAAGAAGTGTAACAAGATCCACCCAGATTTGGATATACGTCTAAGATCTAAAAGGGTGTTTCTAACTAACAAAAAGTTATTTTAAATAGTAAAGTAATAGTTTTAGTAAATTAAATCCATTTATCTCTATTCTGTTGGCTATAAGGGATGCGATATTGCTTATGGGTATTAATGGTAATGGGTTCTTGATATTGACATAATCTAAATCTCAGTGGAGGTAGAAAACCTTGACCAGGGCAAAACAAGCAAAACTAGGTTATTAAAATAAAGAGCTAATTCTACCAAAAAATAAATAAATAAAATAAAGAGCTAAGAGCTTGAATTATAACGTACTTAAGTATCAAACCGTTCATGGTAGTTTGTTTCTTAAACTATTTTAACACAAATGAGATATTGCTCAACAACATTACCAATAAATGTATACAATAATTAACACCCGTTACACGTGAGCATCTATTAATGATTTGATGTGTTTCTTTGCATCCATTCATTAATTAGTATGGTATGGAACATGCATAACGAAATTAGGCAGGCAATCAAATAGATTTGATTAGATAGTGGCTGGTGGGGGTTGCATCTGGGTCATGGTTTCTAGAGAGGGGAGCACTGGAGAAACAAGAGAGAGAAATCTCCCACCCACTACTCATCACCCTTCCTCCAACACTCCTCACCGGCCGTCCGACCAACCCACTCCACCACCCTTCTGGTCTCTCCGCCACACTCACGCCTCTATCGGCCCTACCGCTGGATCTAGCTCTACTCCCAGCCGTAGAGCTGTACGCTTCCTGAGAACCTCCCTCCTAACGGCGAATGGTCCGCACCCAAGCCAGGAAAGCCGTTCGCCTCCGCTGAAGGGAGCCAACACCACTCCGCTTGGTGACATCCCTCCCATCTCGTACAAGTATCCTTGGAAAGCCCCCGTTCATTGCACCTTGTCAGCCCATAACCCACATAGAACATAGGTAAAGACTCCTACCTTGTTTCGTCGTGGACGTCCATATCACCTTCCACCAACCCAAGTATGGTCCCATCAATCCCAAACTACACATACGCCAACTAAACCTCTCATGCACAGGACCAACCTCTCGTGCAAAGCTCCATTCACACACCAAAAATGATGACCACCGTCAGACCTCACACTGACCTTTCCCCCCAACGTAGAAATAGCAGAGTAAATCCCTTTTTATTAGATGTCTCCGTTGCTTCAAACTTGGCCACTCGACAAGAACCTGTAGAGGCCTTCGCAACCAATCCTCCCTGAACTCATTCTATCCAAACAAAAGCCAAAAATATATATAAGCAAACCGAAACCATGCAAACAGTGGCGGAGCCTGGCATCAAATGTTGGTCCTGTTGGGGGGGGGGGGGCGAGGACGGGGGATGGGATGATGGGGGAATGGGGTGCCCAAACAAT